>JXCR01138213.1:123304-161696 GCA_002079205.1 Phalaenopsis hybrid cultivar
ACCTAAATCAAAATTGGGCTCAAATAATGGGCCAATTAAGCTTTTATTTGGTTTATTTTGGCCATATAAAAAGTTAATTTGACTTTAGGATTAGAATTGGGGTCAATTGAGATCAAATTGATGGACAACTAAGTTGAATTTGGGGAAATTTGGGCCCTCAAAGGCAAATTCAAGGATTTTGGTTAAAGATGGTCAAATTGGCCAAATTGGATCCTGTGTTAGTTAAGAAAAATGAAATTAGGAATATTTTGGATTTATTGAGATTTTCTAGGAATTTTTGGAATTGTTGGAGTTTTGGGCTATGGAGGGGTATTTTTGTAATTTGGCCAATTTTGGAGATTTTGGGTAGTTTGGGTTTGTTCAAAGTGTTTGAAATGATTTTTTAATCAATTTGGGTATTTTGGGTAGATTCAGAAAATTTGGCCAAATTTGGGGTCACAAAGGTATCTAGGTAGTTTGGGGAATTTAGGGGCAAAAGGCTAGGTTGGGTGTCTTAGTAGAGTTGGAGTACCAACCACCATTAATAAGCCATGGACCAATGGAAACTCTATTTTGGGTTCTCTATGTAGTGTTCTTAGCCAAACCCTAGCCTAAGGCTAATGGGTTTAGGGAACCACCTACATGAGTCTCCCAAAAGTATCGAGGGACCAAAGTCAAGAAATTTTGGGTTTAGGGTAGTGAGTGATTGTGAGCGTAAGTGATTGCAAGTGAGTTCCTTAGCCCTAGACAAACAACCAAGGTCAACCCTAAGGTCGAGTAGTCCTAAGGGTGACTCATCTTGAGTTCCCCCATAGTGACCTCACCTACTAAGTGCTAGAGGTTATGACAAATATGTGAGACTTCAAATTGAGTAAAGAAGAGTGTAATATTTATAATGGTGAGGGTTCCATGTCTAGTTTTTTGAGAAAAGAAAATAGGAGTCCTATGGCTAGACCATAGGCTACTAAATAGGAAAAACTAAACCTCAACCAAAAGTGAGGTCAACAAATGNGCTTAGTAATTAAATCTAAGATTTGTGAACCTTTATTAATTTTAAGAAGAATTGTAAGTTGGTTTGTCAAGGATACTTAGAATATTCATATGAAAAAGAACTTCATGAAAACTTTACTATTAATGGTGCTAATACTCAAATATGGTTTTAGAAAATGTAATAAAAATTTTTTCTTAAGTTGATTCAAGTGAAGCCAATTTTTGATCAGGCACTCCTCAAGCTTCTCGTCACACATTTTTTTCTTCACTTTTCTTTTTCTTTTTATTTTCTTTTTTTCATATAGGATCTTGTCAATCCTTTATTTTCTTTTTTTTGGATCTTTTCAATTATTTGTTTTCTTTTTCTTTTTCAAGTAAGGATTACTATATCTTGATAGCTTTTAATAATTTTTAACTTCACTATCCTCTTCTTAAAGTTAAAACTCTTTACCTTTCTTCACTTTATAAATTCATATTACTNACTTAGCAATTAAATCTAAGATTTCTGAACCTCTATTCATTTTAAGAAGAATTGTAAGTTGGTTTATCAAGGATACTTAGAATATTCATATGAAAAAGAATTTCATGAAAACTTTACTAGTAATGGTGCTAATACTCAAATACGGTTTCAGAAAATGTAATAAAATTTTTTTTCTTAAGTTGATTCAAGTGAAGCCAATTTTTGATCAGGCACTCCTCAAGCTTCTCGTCACACATTTTTTTCTTCACTTTTCTTTTTCTTTTTCTTTTCTTTTTTTTCATATAGGATCTTGTCAATCCTTTCTTTTCTTTTTCTTGGATCTTTTCAATTATTTCTTTTCTTTTTCTGTTTCAAGTGAGGATTACTATATCTTGATAGCTTTTAATAATTTTGAACTTCACTATCCTTTTCTTAAAGTTAAAACTCTTTACCTTTCTTCACTTTATAAATTCATATTAGTTTTATGATTTTTCATAAAGTCTCATTCTTTCTTCTTACATGAAACTCTAAAATTTTTAATACTTCAAAAAATATAATTTCCTTTACTTTAAATAGAAAAACATAGCCTTATCTTTTCATATCAAATATCTTTAACGTTAGATTTGACCTTCATTATTAAAAACTTTTACCTAAATTTACCATAATATTTACAAACATAAGTATAGTCATTTAAAGTTAGATCTTCATATCTCAGGTCATGTTAAATTAATTATAAAAATATAGTTAATTAAGGATAAATAAAATTTAATTTACTTCTTTTAAAGATAAATTTTTATTTCCCCAAAACATAAATTTTTAAGTAATTAAAAATGTTTAGTACAAAATTTTGTAGGTAAGAGAAAAGAGCAAATGCATGAAAANCTTATAAAAATATAGTTAATTAAGGATAAATAAAATTTAATTTACTACTTTTAAAGAAAAAATTTTATTTCCCCAAAACTTAAATTTTTAAGTAATTAAAAATGTTTAGTACAAAATTTTGTAGGTAAGAGAAAAGAGCAAATGCATGAAAATAAAAACTAACATGTAGAGGATTTTTGAGTATGAGATTGGGCTCTGGTATACTGTAAGTACTAACTTTGAAAATAAAAGCTTTAAAGCAATAAATGAAACATAATACACTTTAAAGTATTTACAAAGAATTAAAAACATAAATAGAAGCTGAACATACTAAAAATATATAAAAAAAAATCTACAGTTTCTATTACATTTAGGTCCACAAAACAATATTAAAATGAAAGTTCTTACACAACAGTTTTAAATAAAACAAACTACAAACAATCAAAATACCAAGCAAACAAACTAACAAACTAAACTCCTAAAATATCAATCTTCATCCCNCAGAAGTTGAACATACTAAAAATATATAAAAAAAAATCTACAGTTTCTATTACATTTAGGTCCACAGAACAATATTAAAATGAAAGTTCTTACACAACAGTTTTAAATAAAATAAACTACAAACAATCAAAATACCAAGCAAACAAACTAACAAACTAAACTCCTAAAATATCAATCTTCATCCCCTTCCTTGTCATCATCGTCATCTTCTTCTTCTTCTTCTTCATCACCATCATGGTCTGCAGTATAAGGAGTGAAGCTGGGGAAAGATGGAAATTCCACATTGTAATCACCCCTAAGAAATCTTACCATAGCCTCCTTATAAGCTATATCATGCTAAACTCTCCTTTTCTTATTAATCCCAACTTTCTATATATATATAGAAGTAAAATGTGATGTATGCGATTAGATTCCTTAATAGTTGTTCTTATTTTGCAACGGCTGCCAAAAAACTTGATCCAAAGCAAAGGTTACGAAAATTTTTCACTATGAAGAAAATAAGAATGCAGTAATAATATTTTAATATGGGGTACTATGCAAGTTTATGNTTTAATAGTTGTTCTTATTTTGCAACGGCTGCCAAAGAACTTGATCCAAAGCAAAGGTTACAAAAATTTTTCACTATGAAGAAAATAAGAATGCAGTAATAATATTTTAATATGGGGTACTATGCAAGTTTATGTACCTTTATCAAGTAATATAGAACTTTTCTGATTAAGTCCCAAATATTGAACCCACAGGAAGAATTAGTTTTATATGACAAAATACTTAGCAATTTATATTCTTACTTAAACTTAAGATGCTAAATTAGGAATGAAAGTTTGATTCNTCTTTATCAAGTAATATAGAACTTTTCTGATTAAGTCCCGAATATTGAACCCACAGAAAGAATTAGTTTTAGATGACAAAATACTTAGCAATTTATATTCTTACTTAAACTTAAGATGCTAAATTAGGAATGAAAGTTTGATTCTTTTTGTAATTTTTCTTTAATTTAAAATAAAGTAAGCAACTAATTAACTTAACTAAAATACTTGCCTGATGAAGGCAATATAAGTAAAATATCTATTTTCCTTATCATGAATCAGTGCTAAATATAGTAGTTTAATTATGGAAGTATACTAAATGTGTTGTGCAAAATAGAAGCAATAATATTCTTTACCCTTAATAGAGATGCTATAAAAAAGGTTAATCTATAGTTTGAATAGTCTTGAAGACTAGCTAGACAAAAAAGATACTAGCTCTCCCTCTAGATTTCCATCTTCTCCCTCCATGTGTGGGCTAACATCTCGTATCAAAAACTAAAACTATAAATAAAATTTGGGGCTTTAGCTTGTTACTCTAAAGTCCTCTTATTCTACACCCTTTAAAATATGTTTCCCTATTCATTTGCACTCAACCCCACGAATTACATTCTAATCCATGAAATCAATATGTGAGTCTAACCATTTGTTGACTGAGACAATACCATCTCAGATCTTACATGTTNATTTTTCCTTATCATGAATCAGTGGTAAATATGATAGTTTAATTATGGAAGTATACTAAATGTGTTGTGCAAAATAGAAGCAATAATATTCTTTACTCTTAAAAGAGATGCTATAAGAAACATTGGTTAAGCTATAGTTTGAATAGTCTTGAAGACTAGCTAGATAAAAAAGATACTAGCTCTCCCTCTAGATTTCCCTCTTCTCCCTCCATGTGGGGGCTAACATCTCGTATGAAAACCTAAAATTATAAATAAAATTTGGGGCTTTAGCTTGTTACTCTAAAGTCCTCTTATTCTACACCCTTTAAAATATATTTCCCTATTCATTTGCACTCAACCCCACGAATTACATTATAATCCATGAAATCAATATGTGAGTCTAACCATTTGTTGACTGAGACAATACCATCTCAGATCTTACAAGTTCTCACAATAGGTATTAACATCTTAATTAACAAAATCAAGAAGTAAAAGAAGTGCAAGGTCTTGAATCATCAAAACTTCTTCCAACATTGAAGTTTAATACTTCACACAACTTCCTTTAAACATTTAATCACTTATCATTTTAAGAAAAAAGATAAAGAAAACTACTCAGAATTCATGGAGAAAATACAACCACAAAAGAGTTTAAAAATAAAAATCATGCACATAAACAATAAATCTAAAATAAAAACCAAGTGTAGTCACAAAGATAAACACTTATCTCNAAAGAGTCTAAAAGTAAAAATCATGCACATAAACAATAAATCTAAAATAAAAACCAAGTGTAGTCACAAAGATAAACACTTATCTCTAACTATATCCACAAATGTCTTGAAGTTCCTTTGATACAAACTAACACTCAAAATAAAATAAAATAAAATAAGGTGGCCAGCGGCGGCGGTGATGGGCTGCGGTGGCGTATATGTGAACTTTTTGTGGGTGGTTGCTGGTCCCAACTCCTGGAAAATCTAAGTCTTTTTTTATAAAAATCCAAGGGGTTCCTTGGTGTGTCTTCAAAAAGTTGTATCCATTCAATGAATCTTCTAGAAGTTGTCTCCTCATAAGCCAATTGAATGAATTTTTGTGACCATGGGCTATTTTACACATTTCTGTCAAGTGTTGCTTTGAAGCATCTCTTCAAAATTCCGCTCCAATTAATAATTCTTCAAATAANACCATGGGCTATTTTACACATTTCTGTCAAGTGTTGCTTTGAAGCATCTCTTCAAAATTCCGCTCCAATTAATAATTCTTCAAATAACTAACTTTGGCGACCTAGCACTTAGGCGCGGATCTAGGCGCTAGGCGCCCCACTTCATTTTGTACATTTCTTAATTTTTGCTCCAAATTTGATCGTTTTTTACTCCTTTTAACATTTTCCATCCATTAGATTGTACCTATAATAAAAACACAAAAATATCTTTCATTAAAGCGCACTAGCTCAAAAATAGGTACAAAAANCTTCAAATAACTAACTTTGGCGACCTAGCACTTAGGCGCGGATCTAGGCGCTAGGCGCCCCACTTCATTTTGTACATTTCTTAATTTTTGCTCCAAATTTGATCGTTTTTTACTCCTTTTAACATTTTCCATCCATTAGATTGTACCTATAATAAAAACACAAAAATATCTTTCATTAAAGCGCACTAGCTCAAAAATAGGTACAAAAATGTGTATAAAAGTACTATATATTTTAGGTGTATCAAAATACACCAAACTTAAGATATTACTTGTCCTCAAGTGACCTTTTAATCTTTAAAAACCAACATAAGTAGATGATGTATATGAGTTTCTTTAGGAATTACTAAAATTTAATGTATAAATGTAGTAGTCTAATCCAGATAAAAATATTAGTAAATGAGACCAACTTAAAGTTTAGAAATTTTTAATGTTATGAAATATGAAAATATGAGTTNATTAATCTTTAAAAACCAACATAAGTAGATGATGTATATGAGTTTATTTAGGAATTACTAAAATTTAATTTATAAATGTAGTAGTCTAATCCAGAAAAAAATATTAGTAAATGAGACCAACTTAAAGTTTAGAAATTTTTAATGTTACGAAATATGAAAATATGAGTTCCTTTCCAAGTCAGAAATATTATAGATTTTCCAAAATTAGAGTTTAGTCATTTTATCATCTCTACTTAAAAAAAATTTATTAAGCATAATTTTACTCACTATAATATATGCTTAAACTTAAGATTTTCTCAAGTCTTATACTTTAGAAAAATCAGACGCGGAAGAAATTTTTGATTAGGCACTAATCCTCAAGCTTCTCATCCCTTTTCTTCTCTTTTCTTTTTTTCTTNTTCCAAGTCAGAAATATTATAGATTTTCCAAAAATAGAGTTTAGTCATTTTATCATCTCTACTTAAAAAAAAATTATTAAGCATAATTTTACTCACTATAATATATCCTTAAACTTAAGATTTTCTCAAGTCTTATACTTTAGAAAAATCAGATGCGGAAGAAATTTTTGATTAGGCACTAATCCTCAAGCTTCTCATCCCTTTTCTTCTCTTTTCTTTTTTTCTTTTTTTCTTTTTCAGACAAGGATTACTATATCTGGATAAGCCTTTAATGGTTTTGAATTCCATTCTTCCTTTCTTAATGCAAAGTGTTGATATTTTTCTTTCACTTAAAAACATATTAATAGTTTTGAAAATTAATTTCGATAAAAGAAATTTAAGTTTTGAAAATAAAAGGTATAAATTTCTAAATTTTTCACAAATACAATTTCTCCCACAAAAGATAGTTACACAATACTTAGCATTTTTCACAATAAAAAATTAACTTCAAGTTTTTCTTCATTACTATGANTACAAATACAATTTCTCCCACTAAAGATAGTTACACAATACTTAGCATTTTTCACAATAAAAAATTAACTTCAAGTTTTTCTTCATTACTATGAATTTTAACTAAATTCTCTCACTCATTTCTAAAATCAAAATTTTACTTCCCTAATATAACTTCATATACATAATCATTTTTCTAATCAAAATCAAATTTAATTGAAATACATTGAGAACAAATAAACTTTTAAGTATCTTTTAAATTTTTCATCCCGCAAACTTAAATTTTTGATAAAAATAAAATATTTAAGCATCATATACAAATAAGCAGGAACGAAAACTAACTGTAACATGCTTGCAAGAATTTTTAAATCCTAAATATGCAAGTACAAAAATTAAAAACATGAGTAAAAATTTAATTGATCAAATTCTCCATTACTTAAAATACAGAGATTCATCGACTTCTATGCAATGGAGTATAACATAAAAGCAAATAAACACATTAACAAACATACCTGACTGTAACATAAAGTAAAATAATTGGTGGTATGTTGAAAATTTCAAACATGCAGTTTTATGTAAAGAGTTAGCTAAATTCTAAACCCATCTAACATTCCAGAATTAAGTTTAACAAACAATAACTAAATACAACAAAAAAACACAATAAACACAATTACTACCACTCAAACATACTACCTATACACAAAAATCCAAATACATCACAGTAGGTGTACTAAATAAAACATAACAACTAAAACTCACAATTTCAACAATCTCAATTGCGAACAACAAAGTACAGAATACCTGTACCATAAAAAGTTCATAACAATGCATAAACATAAAATAATGTAAAATAGAAAACAGAACTACAAATCCAACTAAACATCATCTTCCTCATCAATATCATCACTACGCCAAGCAACAGTAGGCTCATATGGTGGATATCTAGAGTATGAGGAAATACTACATCTCAGTTACCTCTACTGAGATGCTCCCTAGATGTGTTGTACTCTTCATAATCACTTCTTCTTCTCATCTACCCATCAATATGCTCAGCAAAATGCTCTAAGTTTACCTTATCCGCAGTGTGATTGAAGTTATCTAAAATCCTTTGTAATAACTCAGTCTGAGACTCAAATCCTGATGTCTGACCTCGTGATGTAGAAGCATGTAAAGTAGAGGCTCATGAAGTAGAGGAAGTAGAACTACTAGAGAATCCACCCTTCCCATAAAAAGGAGAATGACGTGAATAAGTCTTCACATTCACATTGGTAATGGGCTTCAATGGTTGTAGGATTTCCTCTTAGCTATCATATCTAACACCAACCTTCTCACATAATAAAAAGATGAAAGATGCAAATCCCAAACCTGCGATAATAGCAGCAATGACAGAACTGGTAATAACTCCATAAATTAATCCCCCAATATCAATTGGCTTAGACTGTTGAATATAGTAATTCAAAGTTGTTATCTCTCAAGTCACTTCACTCAAATGATTTATAGGCAGTAGACGAGCAGAATTAAAACAATGTCATGCCTTTGTAATGGCATCCAACTTTAAAGTAGAAAAGTTTACCCTTCTTTCATTTGTTATTTCCATAATCCTCTCCCCTCAGTTAAAAATGATATAATTTCGTCTAACGCCTCCTCAGTAGGACTATAGTTTGCATAAAAACACAAAGTAATAGGAGGCAGATGGTAAAACTGATTAATTACCTCAGGAGAAAATGATACTGTTGTCCCCCTCACTATGACTCCTTCCTCATCAGCCTCCGAGAGATTAACATAGAACTCTCATACAACAGAGATCACAGTGGCAACTGAAAAATAACAAAATCGCTCCCACAGGCGGTTAATAACCAACTCCTCAATGACTCCTCCTGGACTTTGGAAACATCACTTAGGAATTAATTTCCTCGAATGCAGTGCATCGCTATACCGATCCTGAGCTCTTGAATTGATAAATTTAATCGAATCGAATGGAGCTTTTCCTTTGCTTCTTTTCATTCTCGGTGCCATTTTCTAAAAAATGTATAAAATTCAAAATAAATTCCACAATCATCTCCAAATCACTNATGCCGCATCAATGGTGAATTCCTTATGCATGAAAGCTACCAAACCATGATTTCTCTTGAGTAAGATCTTAATTGCATGTGTCTCTTGAAGCTAAGGCTCTCATTTCATGTTGATTTTCTCCATCACAAAATTTAATCTACTAATATAATAATCATCTTTTATCGCTCGACCATAAGATCACCAACGGTGGTATGGTGTTGAGCTCCAGTAAACCTCTTAACAAATAGATTTTCCAATTCTATGAAGGTATTTATTGGCCATTCATCAGATTTACATACCATTTAGAGGAAATGCCCAAAAGGCTACTCACAAACTGTCTGAAAAAAGGCCCTCGTTGACTTCTGCATTGCATCAACTTGCGCAGAAAAGTCCCACGTGTTGCCTAGGGTTTCCTATCTCATCAAAGTTCTTGAGGGTAGGAGGCACAAGTCCCTTGGGATAAAATATGTTTTCAAACTCCTCCGGGTGAGGTCTACCCTTTGGAACATATGTGCTTTCCTTTGACTGAGCTAGTGCCTCTTTCACTTACTACTCAACCAACTATTTTATATCTTTCTTTTGCACTATGCTTTGTGCCATGTCCATTTTGGGTTGTTCATCTATATTGTTGACGTTGAATACTTTCTTCTCATCTGCAATGTGGATGACTTCCTGCTGATTTACTTCAGGTGAAGCGACATGCGGTGACTAGGGCTAGCATTCAAGAGTGGCCACAACAGCCATCATCTCCTCCAATTCCTTCTCCATTTTAGTGATATGCTCATCTCGTAGTTGGATGGCCCTTTGAATATCATCGAATGCGTTCTCCTTAGTAGGTTATGGAGCATCGGGTAATGATGAAGAGGCCCAGGTCTCTACTACGAGAATCTCTAAACACTCTTCGATAATATAATCAAATAATCTAAAATCTCTGTCATCGTCATCACTTTATCCCTTCGAAAACTCTAAAAAGTCATTTTAAATCTTCTCCAAGGTATCTTCGATCAAATCTGCTCTGACCGACTTGAGATCAATAGGCTGCTCCTGACAAACATCTGTACTGACATCTGATCCTAGGACAGCAGCAGTTGTCTCGAACTCTGGATCCTTTTTGGGGTAATGATTCTCCATGTCCTAGGGTATAATATGATTGGCAAATCATGGTCTCCATCTCTTCCCCTCTGATACTGATGTCAAGAAATGGGGTGTTTAGCTAAGGACATCAGTACGGTGGAGATAAGGGTGTCCCCTAGCGTGCGATTCAGATACCACGGCAAATGATCTACTGACCAACCTCTCCTTTAAGGGTTCTTCAAGTGCACAATAGGACAATAATCTTGGTCCCAATCATGAAATGATTGGTTTTCTTCCCGAAGTATTGATACTAATGACAGCGGTGGGGGCATTGGTGAAGACTCGCCTTCTAAGGTGGAGCTTCACGGAGATACAAGACAGTGGCTTTACACTAACATGATACCCAGTCATTCAAAAAATCAATACGAAGATACAAGACAGAGCTTCATTTTGAACTTATTAAGTTGTTTTATTAACCATCTAAGGTTAAGCTAATTTTATCCCATTGCTCAAGGAAACTTGATGTTTTTTTTATCCCAAGGGTATGACACTCAATTAATCAATCGATATTTCATTTAAGAGTTATGTGGGTNTTGCCGCATCAATGGTGAATTCCTTATGCATGAAAGCTACCAAACCATGATTGCTCTTGAGTAAGATCTTAATTGCATTTGTCTCTTGAAGCTAAGGCTCTCATTTCATGTTGATTTTCTCCATCACAAAATTTAATCTACTAATATAATAATCAGCTTTTATCGCTCGACCATAAGATCACCAACGGTGGTATGGTGTTGAGCTCCAGCAAACCTCTTAACAAATAGATTTTCCACATCTATGAAGGTATTTATTGGCCCATTCATCATATTTACATACCATTTAGAGGCAATGCCCAAAATGCTACTCACAAACTGTCTGAAAAAAGGCCCTCGTTGACTTCTGCATTGCATCAACTTGCGCAGAAAAGTCCCACGTGTTGCCTAGGGTTTCCTATCTCATCAAAGTTCTTGAGGTAGGAAGCACAAGTCCCTTGGGATAAAATATGTTTTCAAACTCCTCCGGGTGAGGTCTAACCTTTGGAACATATGTGCTTTCCTTTGACTGAGCTAGTGCCTCTTTCACTTACTACTCAACCAACTATTTTATATCTTTCTTTTGCACTATGCTTTGTGCCATGTACATTTTGGGTTGTTCATCTATATTGTTGACGTTGAATACTTCAATGTGGATGACTTCTTGCTGATTTACTTCAGGTGAAACGACATGTGGTGACTGGGGCTAGCATTCAAGAGTGGCCACAACAGCCATCATCTCCTCCAATTCCTTCTCCATTTTAGTGATATGCTCTTCTCGTAGTTGGATGGCCCTTTGAATATCATCGGATGCGTTCTGCTTAGTAGGTTATGGAGCATCGGGTAATGATGAAGAGGCCCAGGTCTCTACTACAAGAATCTCTAAATACTCTTCCATAATGTAATCAAATAATCTAAAATCTCTGTCATCGTCATTATTTTATCCCTTTGAAAACTCTAAAAAGTCATTTTAAATCTTCTCCAGGGTATCTTCGATCAAATCTGCTCTGCCCGACTTGAGATCAATAGGCTGCTCCTGACAAACATCTGTACTGGCATCTAATCCTAGGACAGTAGCAGTTGTCTCAAACTCTGGATCCTTTTCGGGGAAATGATTCTCCATGTCCTAGGGTATAATATGATTGGCAAATCTTGGTCTCCATCTCTTCCCCTTCGATACTGATGTCAAGAAATGGGGTGTTTAGCTAAGGACATCAGTACGGTGGAGATAAGGGTGTCCCCTAGCGTGCGATTCAGATACCACGGCAAATGATCTACTGACCAACCTCTCCTTTAAGGGTTCTTCAAGTGCACAATAGGACAATAATCTTGGTCCCAATCATGAAATGATTAGTTTTCTTCCTGAAGTATTGATACTAATGACAGCGGTGGGGGCATCGGTGAAGACTCGCCTTCTAAGGTGGAGCTTCACGGAGATACAAGACGGCGGGTTTACACTAACATGATACCCAGTCATTCAAAAAATCAATACGAAGATACAAGACAGAGCTTCATTTTGAATTTATTAAGTTGTTTTATTAATCATCTAAGGTTAAGCTAATTTTATCACATTGCTCAAGGAAACATGATGTTTTTTTTATCCCAAGGGTATGACACTCAATTAATCAATCGATATTTCATTTAAGAGTTATGTGGGTNTGATTCTGACGTCTGAAGTGCCTCTTTAGAGAGAGCCAGCGCCTGAAGCGCTAGAATTGGAGGCTGAAGAACCACTTTACAAAGATCTGGCACCTAAAGTACCATTTTACAAAGAGTTGGTGCCTGAACCACCATAACCCAAAACAACGCTGTCTTAAGCAAGTTAGCGCCTGAAGCACCAGAGCCAGCACTTGAGGAGCCAGAGATGACTTTTTGCAAATTAAAGTGGTTTGAGACAAATTTTGCATGAATTTCAAAGGGAACACTTGTTCTAAACACTCCATGGAGTGATTCAACACATTTAGAGACTTTGGAAGGTTCCTTTATGAAGGGATATGTCTCTTGGATCAATAGACATATCTTTTGAAATTCAAAAGCGTTGACTTTTGGATATAGTTTTGGAGGGAATTTTGAGTTTTTTTTAGGGAGGCAGCCTCTTATAAAAGAGAGGGAATTCTAGGGCATCAAAGAGAAAGGCATGTGAGGGATTTTTTAAGAAGGTAAGAGAGAGAGAGAGAGAAAGTCAAGGGCTTGGAGGTTTTCTTCAAGGATTGTAAGAGGAGAGGGAGGGTGAGAGATTTCTTATTCACTNCTTTGAAATTTAAAAGCATTGACTTTTGGATAGAGTTTTGGAGGGAATTTTGAGTTTTTTTTAAAGAGGCAGCCTCTTATAAAAGAGAGGGAATTCTAGGGCATCAAAGAGAGAGGCATGTTAGGGATTTTTTAAGAAGGTAAGAGAGAGAGAGAAAAAAAGTCAAGGGCTTGGAGGTTTTCTTCAAGGATTGTAAGAGGAGAGGGAGGGTGAGAGATTTCTTATTCACTACACTTTTAAGAGAGAATTGAGAGTGCTTATAAAGAGAGAAAGTGCTTGAAGAGAACTTCTAGGGATTTTCATGGGAAGGATAGTGAGATAAGTTGTGTCTTTTATTTCTTTGATTTTGTAAACTTTTTTTTTATATAAAATCCTTGTTTTGTTGTTTCCTTCTCATGAATTCTGAGTAGTCTTCTTTGATCTTCTNATAAACTTGTTTTTTTTTTATATAAAATCCTTGTTTTGTTGTTTCCTTCTCATGAATTCTGAGTAGTCTTCTTTGATCTTCTCCCAACTTTGAGTAATGATTTTGTGAAGAATTGATTTTATTTTCTGCAGTTTTAAATGTCAATAATTTGTGATGATTCAAACTTTGATCTTCATTTACTTTTTGATCTCGCAAATTAAAATGTTAAAATGTGTTGAGAAACATATGTTATCAAAAAGCTATGATTTCTACAACATGGTGAGAGTCACATTTGATTCCATGTGAGAGGATATCATCCATGTGTCACATTTAATTTGTTCTTTTTACTATATTTTGATTATCATTCACTCAATTACTTTAGATTCTAATTTTGTAGTTTAAATTGTGTTTTACATTATAATTATAAGAATTTATCTATAAGCATTTCTGACTTCCTTGTNGTTTTGTGAATAATTGATTTTATTTACTACGGTTTTAAATGTCAATAATTTGTGATGATTCAAACTTTGATCTTCATTTACTTTTTGATCTCGCAAATTAAAANGAGACCATGCGATGGTTCAGAATTTCAATGAACAAAGAACGAAACAATAAATCTTCAACAATAAATAAAACATAAATGAAAAATAATCACCAACAATTAAACAATAAAATAAATTTCTTTTGAAAATCAACCAATTAAAATTAAAACTTTAAAAACATATTTTGAAGAATTAAATGTGATAAATACAACAAGAAAATGAAATTAACTTGTTGAGCGAATGCTTCCGTTTTTAGAATTTTGTACTCTTTGTGCGTGCAGCACAACGATCGATATCTACCTCAACTCTCTTCACATCCCCGAAGAATTTTTCATTCTGCACAAAACTCCACAAAGCTCTACAAATCTTTTTCAACAAAATCAACATTTTCACATGACACACTACTATAAATTCAACACCAGAAGCTCTTTTTAAATTTTAATCCTTACATCTTTGAATTAGTACCTAAATCCTGATTCTCACATCTTTGAATTGATACCAACATTTCAATTCTCACATCTTCGAATTGATACCTAAATTTCAATTCTCACTATCTTCGAATTGATAATTACATTTTAATTATCACATCTTCGAATTGATATTTACATTTGAATTCTCACATTTCGAGGTCGATACCTAAATTTCAACTCTCTCCTAGAATTGATACCTACATTTCAATTCTCTCATCTCCGGGAATTGATACCTACATTTCAATTCTCACCATCTTTGAATTGATACATTAATTTCAATTCTCACATCTCAGAATTGATACCTACATTTCAGTTCTCACCATCTTTGAATTGATACTTACATTTCAATTCTCACATCTTCAAATTGATACTTACATTTCAATTCTCACATCTTCGAATTGATACCTACATTTCAATTTTTGCATCTTGGAATTGATACCTACATTTCAATTCTCACATCTTTGAATTGATACCTAAATTTCAGTTCTCACCATCTTTGAATTGATACTTACATTTCAATTATCACATCTTCAAATTTATACTTACATTTCAATTATAGCATCTTTGAATTGATACCTACATTTCAATTCTCACATCTTCGAATTGATACCTACATTTCAATTCTCACCATCTTTGAATTGATACCTACATTTCAATTCTCACCATCTTTGAAATGATACCTACATTTCAATTCTCACATCTTTGAATTGATACCTAAATTTCAATTCTCACATCTTTGAATTGATATCTACATTTCAATTCTGACCATCTTTGAATTGATACTTACATTTCAAATCTCACTTACGAATCAGTCCTACATTTCTGATTCATTTCATTCGAGGCCGGTCCTTACATTCTGATACCATTTTTTGAGAATTGGCCTACATTTCAATTCTCATTCCAGAATCAATCCTACGCTTCTGATTCATTACATTCGAGGTCGGTCCTTACATTCCGACATTCTCTTTTGATAATTGATATACATTTCAATTTTCAGTCTTACACTTCTGATTCATTACTTTCGAGGTCGGTCCTTACATTCTAACATTCTCTTTTGAAAATTGATATACATTTCAATTTTTATTCCTATAGTTTTGATTCATTACATTTGAAGTTGGTCCTTACATTCCGACACTCTCTTTTGAGAATTGACATACATTTCAATTCTCACTCCTACATTTCTGATTCATTATATTTGAGTTCATTCCTTACACTCCGACTCTCTCTCTTTCTCTCTTTTTGAATTAATATATGAATTTCAATTCCCACCTCGAGGTCAACACTTACATTCTAACTCCCATCCTTTTGAAATCTTTGAAATTTCATAACTCAAAGTCCGCTCTCTAATTTCCAGCGAGAGTCTCTACTTTTTGACTTGATAAAACACACACCTGCTTATTCTCCGACAGAAACAAATCACACACACGACCCTACACATATTTTTGAGTCTATTGACTTAGAGGATGTATTGGTTTTTGTTGATCTCATCGGTCAACGCCAATAGGTGTGTTGTGCTTGCCCAGCACACCAACCTATTAAGGGTCCATTTGTTGACCTCATTTTTTGTTCGGTTTAGTTTTTTCCCTTTTAGTAGCCTAAGGTCTAGCCATAGAATTTTTCCTATTGACTATTCTTAGAAAACCATACATGGAACCCTCAACATTAGAAATTCTACCCTCTTCTTTACTCAACTTGAAGTGCCACATGTTGGTCTCAACCTCTTCATTTAGTATGTGGGATCACTACGAGGGAAACTCAAGATGAGTCACCCTTAGGACTGTTGAACCTTAAGGTTAACCCCGGGTATTGGTCTGGAGCTAAGGCACTCACTACACTCGTCTACACTCATATACACCCACATTCAATCACAACCATAAACTCAAATTTCTAGCCTAGATCCCTTGATCTTTTAGGATACTCATGTAGATGGTCCCCTAAACTACTAGCCCTAGGGCTATGGTTTAGCTAAGACCACTATGTAGAAGACCCAAAATGGGGCTTTAACTCACAACCCTGAACTCAAATCTCTAGCCTAGATCCCTTGATCTTTTGGGATACTCATGTAGATGGTCCCCTAAACCTACTAGCAGGGATATGGTCTGGCTAGAACCACTACATAGAGGACCCAAAATGGGGTTTCCATTGGTCCAAACCTAGATCCCTTGATCTTTTGGGATACACTAGCCCTAGCTATGGCTTGGCTAAGACCACTATGTAGAGGATCCAAAATGGGGTTCCCATTGGTCCATGGCTTGTTGGTGATGATTAGTACCTCAACTCTACCAAAATACCCATCTTGGTTTTTTACCCCTAAAACACCCCCGAATTACCAAAATACCCCTCTTGGACCCAAAATTTCAAAAATTCCAATAATTCCCATAAAATCCTAATAAATCCCAAATATTTCTAATTTTATTTCTCTTAACTACCACATGTCTCAATTTGGCCAATTTCACCATCTTTAACCAAAACCCCCAAATTTGCCTTTAAAGACCCAAATTCCCCAAATTAAATTCAAATGTCCATCAATTTGACCTCAATTGACATCAATTTCAATCCTAAACTCAAATTAACTTTTGATATGATCAAATTAAACCAAATACAAGATCAATTTTTCCATGATTTGAACCCAATTTTGAGTTAAGTTAAAGCCCCAATTTTGACCATATGACCTAATCTCACCAAATTGAACCCATAGCCTAGTCAATTGGCCTAATTAAAATTGATAAAATCTTTATAACATTTCTATACATCAAAATCAACCATCAATTGACCTTGGTGAAGCCTCAAATCCATTTGATGACATTCCTATACATCAAAATCAACCATCAATTGGCATTGTTGAAGTCTCAAATCCATTTGATTTACCTTATACATCAAAATCAACCATCAATTGACATTGTTAAAGCCTCATATCCATTTGATTTTGGCCTAAATCCAAAATTCCTAAATTTAGCCCCAAATTGGCTAAGTCCNAATCATCTACACCAAATACAATATTTATTTGGGCCAATTGACATGGCTAACCTAGCCCAAACCCAAGCTTTGATCATTTGCACTCACTTAGACCCATGCACTAAATGTGACCTAACCACCCTAAAGTCACCATATTAACTCCATCACAGCCATTAGTTGGACTTAGTGACCAATCCAAACACCATGAACCCACCTAAATCAAGCCATGGACTAAAGGACCCCCAATTCAAGGGATATTATTTCCAAAAAAGCATATGCTTAAGATATCTTTGCCAAATCAAAGCACATTTGCATTAAATTGTTGTGATGGATTCTTCTGGGTTCTCTGAGCTCCTAGCCACCTCCCACTGCCTGGCCGGCCAGCCTAGTGGCCGGAAAAGCTCAAAACTGAGAGCCACCCCCATGGCACCTCACCCAAATCAAACCTAGAGGCCAGCTCATCCAAATCAAATTGAAGAGCTCTTCTGCCCTCCACCTAAGCACCACAATGCTCCCAAACTTGTGCCACCCCATGGCCATTTTTATAAAAACTTGCATCCCACGGCCATGGGAGAGGTGCTAAAATTTTCTTATAGAGGCCTCTCCAAACTTCTCATAGAGCTTCCCTAAGATCTCCTCAGTGCATTCCAACTATTTTTCACCACCAATTACCACTGCCGGAGCTCAATTTTCAGCTTGAAACCTTGCCGGAAACCATGACAGAACCTAATACACCTCCAAAATCCACCAAACTCAAATTAACTTCACCCACACCTTCACAACAGTGAAAGAAACTAAAGCCCCATCAAATTACCCACTGAAATAGCCTCCACCATAGCTCTAGACCAACACCTGAAATCGAGATTGGTCGAATTCATACCTAGGCCTTACATCAAGACCAGGGACTCAATCCATAGCCTCCTTAAACCCTAACGAACGTGTCAAAGCACTCTGATCTAAGCTTCACTTCTCAGAGCAAAGGTATAAAACTTCTCCTCCTCCCAAACTCATTTTGATTCTCCATTTACTTAGGCTTGATTTCATGGTACATTAACCGTATGGATGTGTTTGTCTCACTTAGTCGAGTCCATAGGATCAAACCCAAAGTGATTTGGTTGAGTTTAGGCTAAGATCTTAGGGTTTTAGTATGGACGGTCACGGGATCATTCTATCGGGGACGATGACGGGGAGTCGTTTGATCAAGCGTGTATCAAATGGACGAAGGAGATTGAGCCGAACAGCGCTTCGGGACATAAACAACGGGCCGAGTCAGCAAGCTACGTGGACGGCGTCGTCCAACCAAAGCACGCCACGCATGCCTTCGGAGTCGTCGTAGGTTGAGGTGGCACGCGCGGTTTAAATAGATAAATATGGCCTTTTCTATTTATTTAAATACCCCCCAAACATAGAAAATCCATAACTTTGTGTAGAAAAATCACAAAAATAAAATAAAAATACTCACTTGCTCAGTGAATAGAGGAGAACAATGTGGAATAAATTTCAAGAATATTTTATGCATATTTTATTTTTAATTAATTAAACACTATTTGGAATCATTTGATACTCCATGCATATTGACACATCACCTTGGCTTGAAATTTTGGCATATTGTACCCTCTGTCATGAGAAACATCCTCTGATTTTTTTAAGGTTAGAGGAGGTTCCTATACAGAGATCCATATTTTTCAAATTTTTTGCACATTATTTTGTTAAAATAATCATGAAAATTATCATATTTATTAGAAAGTCCTAAGAAAACTTTAGAAGGTCCACCATCACTAGAGAAACCTTTGAAAATAGTTTCATGGGTCAATTCATTTAAAATACCCTTAAATTTTACAAACACCAATTCACTAAGATAATTAATTTTGGCAAATATAAACATTTAAATGACTTGATTTTTTATCTCCACTGTGATTTATGATCCAAAGAACTCATCATCAAAATTTCAAAATATTTTGAGTTCATTTGACAACTTAAGTTGATTTTTAATGATAAATGTCACTTTTGACACCTAAATGATTTTTTAAAAATCAAAATATAACTCAAAAAATTATGAGACTTAGTTTTATGAGTTCTCTATCATCAAGGATATTTTATAAAAATAAAATTATATTTAAAATAAAAACTTGATTTTTAGCCTATTTTAAAATATTTAAATAATTAAAAATTCATTAAAAATAATAAAAATAAATAAAACTCATTGAAATGTTCTAAATTGCTTCCTAATCACTTAAGAACAATTAGAATATTTTTCCTGACTTTCTAAATTAATATAGTGAATTTTCAAGATTAAAATATATTTTTAAGGGCTAAAAATGAGTTTTCACTAAAATAATTCCAATAAATCAAAAAAAAATTAGAAAATTATAAAATTTGCTTTTTTGAGTCTTTTGACCCTAGGGAGATTTTTCAAAAATACAAAACTTAACTTTTACAACCTAAAATATTTTATTTTTATTAAATAACTCAGAACTTAAAATAATTCTAATAAATCACAGAGAATTCAAANGCTTCCTAATCATTTAGGAATAATTAGAATATTTTTCCTGACTTTCTAAATAAATATATTGAATTTTCAAGATTAAAATATATTTTTAAGGGCTAAAAATGAGTTTTCACTAAAATAATTCCAATAAATCAAAGAAAAATTAGAAAATTATAAAATTTGCTCCTTTGAGTCCTCTGACCCTAGGGAGATTTTTCAAAAATACAAAACTTAACTTTTACCACCTAAAATATTTTATTTTTATTAAATAACTCGGAACTTAAAATAATTCTAATAAATCACAGAGAATTCAAAAAATTATAAAATTTTGTTTAAAGACTTCCCTCGTCTAGGTACACCACCAGTAAAACTTTCAAGGGATTATAATTTACCTTGGTTAAGTTAGGAATTTTCTTTGAAAAATCTTATTTTTNTAAATTTTGTTCAAAGACTTCCCTGGTCTAGGTACACCTCCAGTAAAACTTTCAAGGGATTATAATTTACCTTGGTTAAGTTAGGAATTTTCTTTGAAAAATCCTATTTCTGCATAAAAATAATTATATAAAATAAATTAAATTTTGAAAAATCACATTTTCTCCTCTTATGTCTTAATTGACCCATAAATGAGGTAGGATAAAAATTTCAAAGTCATTTGAGTTGAATTTGACAAATTATGAAGTGTTAGAGCCTTAGGGGCAAATGTGTAATTTTGGAAATTTTGCCTTAATTAACATTTAGGCTAAATTCAAGGAGGTAAAATGACTAACCTTTAATCTTAATCAATTCATTTGATGTTTGAAACACAAAGGGGTTAATTGGTAGAAACCAATCTCACTTTCTTANGTTAACCTTTAATCTTAATCAACTCATTTGATGTTTGAAACACAAAGGGGTAAATTGGTAGAAACCAATCTTACTTTCTTAATTAAATTTCTAAATTATTAAAATTTGAAAGTTTGTTAAAATTAAATGATCATGGACTTAGGGGTATGACTTTTGAAGTCAATAATTAATCAATTTAATACCCCTATTTTGATTTTCAAATAAAATTCAAATCATGAATCATGACCACTTAAAGTTTAACCCTTTTCAAAACTAAATAAGATACTCGCCTAGGTCATAAGGGCTTAATGGTGACTTAGGCTAAATCAAAATTGACTAAATGAGGATTAGGGAAAAAAACATAACATAATCAAACATCCTNATAAAATTAAATGATCATGGACTTAGGGGTATGACTTTTGAAGTCAATAATTAATCAATTTAATACCCCTATTTTGATTTTCAAATAAAATTCAAATCATGAATCATGACCACTTAAAGTTTAACCCTTTTCAAAACTAAATAAGATACTCGCCTAGGTCATAAGGNCTTTTAAAACTAAATAAGATACTCACCTAGGTCATAAGGGCTTAGTGGTGACTTAGGCTAAATCAAAATTGACTAAATGAGGATTAGGGAAAAAAACATAACATAATCAAACATCCTTGAAACACCACTAAACCCAATTAGGATTAAAAATTTAGCTAAGTGTTCAAATTACACTAACTTTCCTCTTTAAGGGTCTTACCCGCATAATTTTCAAATTAAATGATAAATGATAATTACCCCTTTCCTAGGGATAATTGAGACTTCAATGTTCACTGAGCATTAAGGGTTTTTATAGGATGAATTATTAACCAACATAATAAATTTAAAAAGAACTCGGGATTTTCCACCAGGTAGCGAGAGAGTAGCATGGACCTGCTTCTTTCTCCAGATTTGTTGGACATCTCGGATATCTACTAAACTTAATATATCTTGCTTGATAAAGTCATCCTTAATTAAAATTCTAAGGACCCGCCAAGATATGACATAGGGTTAGGAACATTACCAAAACTTTACTTTTCCTGCTCTTCATAAACTGCCTTAACATGCATTTCAAGGTTCAGGTGGTGGAACGAGAAGACTCGCTAGGTACCCTTTTACAGTTTTCAGCGTTGTCTTTCTTGTACTTTCATATTGTGTTTTTCATATTGTACTTTTATACCTGCAAATTTGCATGCTAAACAACGACGTCACCCTACATTTAAACTAAAACTATTAGGATAACCACATAACCAAAACCAAAATCAAAACTAAAATCAACCAAGACAAAACTCACCGTCACAACATTCAAAATATAAAACAACTCAAAATTTAATCATAAACATCACACAAAACTACAACTTCAACTAAATTAAGATGCCCCTATCGGATGATCGGGAATCCCTCGGAGGAGGTAACCTACGGTCGCTAACGAGGCTTCCCACGATTTAAANAGGCTCCGAAGCTCCACGCGGCATGCCCTGGTTTGACGTCACTGTCTAAGTCAGTGCCAAGCATCTCGTTGTTCACAATTTATTCCTTCGTTCGACCTGATCTCGTCCGTCTGATACTCGCGCGATCAAACGATCCTCCATCATCATATCTAATGAACCAAACCTATGAGTCATTAAACTTCTAGACCTGAGATCTCGCTTGATAATCAACCAAATCACATGAGATTTGTTCTTACACCTTCATCTACTCAAGACAAACACATCCATATGCTTACAATGCTATGAAATTAAACTTCACTTCACATTTGATGAAAACTGAGCTCAATATTAGGGTTAAAGGTCTGTACCTTTGTCTAAGAGGGGATTCCTCAATCAGATGCTTGTGGAAGCTTCATTGGAGTCCAACGAACCTCTTGGATGTGTTGATTCCTTCTGGTGTAAGCTCCAAGTAGGAGTTCAATGAAATGGGGTGCGGCCTTGGTCTAAGAGAGGTTTGGAGAGCTCGAAAGAGGGGGATTTCAATGGGGATCNATATTTATTTGGGCCAATTGACAGGATTAATTTAGCCCAAACCCAAGTTTTGATCATTTGCACTCACTTAGACCCATGCACTAAATGTAACCTAACCACCCTAAAGTCACCATATTAACTCCATCACAGCCATTAGTTGGACTTAGTGACCAGTCCAAACACCATGAAACCACCTAATCAAGCCATGGGCCAAAGGTCCCCCAAATTAAGGGATCTTATTTCCAAAAATGCACATGCTTAAGATATCTTAGACCAAAGGTCCCCCTAATTAAGGGATCTTATTTCCAAAAATGCACATGCTTAAGATATCTTCGTTCCCATAAATTAAGGGATCTTATTTCCAAAAATGCACATGCTTAAGATATCTTTGCCAAATCCTCCCCCACAGCCATTATTTGGACCTAGTGACCAGTCCAAACACCATGAAACCACCTAAATCAAGCCATGGACCAAAGGTAATTCAATGGATATTATTTCCAAAAAAGTAGATGCTTAAGATATCTTTGCCAAATCAAAGCACATTTGCATTAAATTGTTGTGATGGATTCTTCTGGGTTCTCTGAGCTCCTAGCCACCTTCCACTGGCTGGCCAACCAGCCTAGTGGCCGGAAAAGCTCAAAACTGAGAGCCACCCCCATGGAACCTCACCCAAATCAAACCTAGAGGCCAGCTCATCCAAATTAAATTGAAGAGCTCTTTTACCCTCCACCTAAGCACCACAATGCTCCCAAACTTGTGCCACCCCATGGCCATTTTTATAAAAACTTACCTCCCACGGCCATGGGAGAGGTGCTAAAATTTTCTTATAGAGGCCTCTCCAAACTTCTCAAACAGCTTCCCTAAGATCTCCTCAATGCATTCCAACTATTTTCCCCCACAAATTACCACTGCCGGAGCTCAATTTTGAGCTTGAAACCTTGCCAGAAACCATGACAGAACCTAATACACCTCCAAAATCCACAAAACTCAAATTAACTTAACCCACACCTTCAAAACAGTGGAAGAAGCTAAAGCCCCATCAAATTACCCACTGAAATAGCCTCCACCATAGCTCTAGACCAACACCTGAAAGCGAGATTGATCGAATTCATACCTAGGCCTTACATCAAGACCAGGGACTCAATCCATAGCCTCCTTAGACCCTAACAAACGTGTCGAAGCACTCTGATCTAAGCTTCACTTCTCAGAGCAAAGGTATAAAACATCTCCTCCTCCCGAACTCATTTCGATTCTCCATTTACTTAAGCTTGATTTCATGGTACATTAACTGTATGGATGTGTTCGTCTCACTTAGACGAGTCCATAGGATCAAACCCAAAGTGATTTGGTTGAGTTTAGGCTAAGATCTTAGGATTTTAGTATGGATGGTCACGGGATCATTCTATCGGGGATGAGGACGGGGAGTCGTTTGATCAAGCGTGTATCAAATGGATGAAGGAGATTGAGTCGGACAGCGCTTCAGGACATAAACAGCGGGCCGAGTCAGCAAGCTTCGTGGATGGCATCGTCCAACCAAAAAGCGCCACGCATGCCTTCGGAGTCGTCGTAGGTTGAGGTGGCACGCGCGGTTTAAATAGATAAATATGGCCATTTCTATTTATTTAAATACCCCCCAAACATAGAAAATCCATAACTTTGTATAGAAAAATCACAAAAATAAAATAAAAATACCCACTTACTCAGTGAATAGAGGAGAACAATGTGGAATAAATTTCAAGAATAATTTATGCATATTTTATTTTTAATTAACTAAACACTATTTGGAATCATTTGATACTCCATCCATATTGACACATCACCTTGGCTTGAAATTTTGGCATATTGTACCCTCTGTCATGGGAAACATCCTCTGATTTTTTTAAGGTTAGAGGAGGTTCCAATACAGAGATCCATATTTTTCAAATTTTTTTCACATTATTTCGTTAAAATAATCATGAAAATTATTATATTTATTAGAAAATCCTAAGAAAATTTTAGAAGGTCCACCATCACTAGAGAAACCTTTGGAAATAGTTTCATGGGTCAATTCATTTAAAATACCCTTAAATTTTATTCAATAAGATAATTAATTTTGGCAAATATAAACATTTAAATGACTTGATTTTTCATCTCCACTGTGATTTATGATCCAAAGAACTCATAATCAAAATTTCAAAATATTTTGAGTTCATTTGACAACTTAAGTTGATTTTTAATGATAAATGTCACTTTTGANCTTTTCGGCCACTAGGCTGGCTAGCAGGGCTAGGAGTGGTGGCAAAGAAGTTAAGGTTGCCAGGAGAGGGTTTATGATGATTAAGCTCTATTGGTTTGGTATGATGGCAAAGATTTCTTGGTTTAGGCCCAAAAAAAGATAAAATCACCTAAATAAAGGGACCATTTGTCCATGTCTTCCAAAAAGTGGGCAAGGTAGGTCTATCCTGGTCACTAGGATCCATTTGGTGGTTGTGGTGTCATTAATTTGGTCACCTAAGCATGGATTAGTCAATTTTGGTGCATGGGTTCAATTTGGGTCAAATTGTCTTGAAGTTGGGTTTGAGTTAGGCTAGACATGACATTTAGCCTAATTTAATGATCAATTTGGTGTAAATGATTGTCATGAAGAGTATTTAAAATATTTTGGTTGATTTTGAATTGATTTGGAGGTTCGATTTCAGGGATTTTGGGCATTTGATCAATTCAGAAATGTTGGGTTAGAAATGTGTTTATGTTGGGCTATAGTTGGGTTAAGTCAAAATTGAGAGTTCAATATATTCTAGGAAAATGTCATGAAGAGATCTCAACATTAATTGTATACCAATTTTGGGGCTTGGTCATTAACTTTGGTGGAATTTGGGCACATGGCTAAAATGACAAATTTGGGAATTTAGGATTTGTGTTGAAATTGAGTAAAATTGAAGCTTAAAAAAGATCAACTGAGGGTTTAATTTTATTTTTGGAGATGTTTCAATGTGTTCATGATGTATATTTGGGGAAATTGGAAAGATTTGGAGGGTTCAATTAAGTGGGATTTTGGTTTTAGGCCAAATTGCGGCTTTTTGATTTGGGTTGAATTTGGACTTGAATGTTGGTCAATTGGGCTTGTATTTGGTTTAAATTGAGTTTTATCATGATTAATTTGAATTTATAATTGAAAGTGTGGGGAATTGGGGTCAAATTGATGGACGTTTAGGGTGAATTTGGGGAAATTGAGCCTTTAAGGGTAAGTTAGGGCTTTTGGTCAAAGTTGGTCAAATTGTTCAAATTGGGTTTAAGTGAAGGGTCCAAATTAGTTTTGGAGACATTTGAAATGATTTTGAGTGTTTTGGGAAGTTTGAGCCACCAAGGGCATTATTGTAATTTTGGCAAATTTAGGGGTATTTTGGTAATTTTAAAAATTTTTGGAGTTTTTTGGCAAGTTTGATAGTTTTAAATAGTTTGAGATGATTTTTGAACAAATTTGGGCATATTTGGTGAAATTGGGAATTTTTTTCAAATTTGGGGTTTGGGGGTGTTTTAGCAAATTAGGTAGATTTGGGGGCAAGGCTAAGTTTCGTATGTGGTGAAAGTAACATGCCAACCACCCTATTTGAGCCATGGACCAATGGAATCTCCATTTGGGTCCTCTATGTACTGGTCTTAGCTAGACCCTAGCCTAAGGGTAGTGGGCTAAGAAACCATCTACATGAGCCTACCAAAAGATCAAGGGATCAAAGTCAACAAGTTTTGGTTTAGGGTTGTGGGTGAATGTGAGTGAAAGTGAGAGTAAGTGAGTGAACTAGCTCTAGAACAACACTCAGAGGGTTGACCCTAAGGCTAGAGGTACAGCCCAATATGTGAAACTTCAAGTTGCGCAAAGAAGAGCTTAGAACTTCTAAGGGTGAGGGTTCCTTTTCTAGTCCTCTAGGAGTTGTCAACAGGATAGTCCTATGGTTAGACTCTATAGTACTAAAGAACAAAGAGCTCTACTTCAACCAAGAGTGAGGTCAACAGTCTGTAAATCTTATTTATATGTTGGAATATAAGTTTCCTTATCCAATATAAAGATTAGAAAGTGTTTATATTACCTTGGTTCTTCAGTTCCCATAGAGGTAAGCCCTATAGTTAATTACATCTTAAGCAATGATCCCGATTTTTAATATGTAAGGATTTATGAAGTTGACACCACTACAATGCCAAAAACTTGATCATTGTATAAAAAGTAAGTTGTGTAAAATATAAATAATTATAGGTAATTAAGAATGGGATTCTACACAAGTATACGTATCGTTATCAAGTAATAATGAACTTTCTATTTAAGCCCCAAATATCAATCCCATAAGGAAGGTGTAAATTAGCAATGATAAATTTTACCAGGAAATTTATAGAAAATCAAACAAAATCACTGTCACTAATTTTGAATGTTGATATGTTAACCAAACTAAATCACTTAATTATTAGCAAAAATGAAATGCAAATATTTAATAAAACCTACTAATATACTAATTATGTTTATGTAATGAAGATTTCTTACATGAAAAAGCATTCTTCTCACTACAATGAAATTGTGGTGAAATGAGATAAGATAAATTTTTATAATATGTATTGTGCCAAATAGGAGAAATTTTAATTCTCTACCCTCATACAGTGCATAGAAAATTATTGGTTCATCTTAGGTTTAGTTTCTAAATCTAAGGCTAGGCTAGGAGGATATCGGCTCCCACTTTAGAGCTCTCACTTCCCTTCAGCTGAAGGCTAACTCTCATTTTAGTTTTTAAACAATAAGACCAAATTAGGGATTTTAGTCTGTCACCCTAATGATTCTCCAATTCTACACCCAATAAAGAATATTTCCCAATTTATCTGCACTTAATTTCATAAACGGATTTCTCCTTCATGAAATCAAATGTGATCCTCACTGTGTTCTAAAACGCATACTCCATTTCTTGGATCATATGTTTCACAATATATTTTAACAAATCAATTGGTCATATTGAAAAGTAAATTAAGTTAGGAGTTGAAAAATCATCACAATTTATTTTTTATTTTAATTATGGCACATTCATATTATCTCTTCATTTCTCCAGATCTCATAGTAAGGGGAAAAATAGAGGAAACTACTCAGACTTCATGAGAAAGATACGACAAAACAAAAATTTCATATATAAAAGAAAGTTCATACACTCTAAATAAACAAACAAACTTATCTGGAACTCTTTCTCAAAGCAAATCCTTTGTAGGCTTTCCTTAGAAATGCAGAAAGAAGAACTCTCTCACTTTTCTCCTTCTCCAAAACTCTTACAGAAAGTTTCACACTAAATCTCATCACAAAAACTCTAAAATATGAAAGCAAAATTACTAATTGACTCCAATATGTGGTAGAATGAAGATGGATTATAGAATGTAGCGTGGTGGAATGTTATAGAGCAAAAAATCAACGTAAAGGAGCCCATTTTCTGATGAAATTCGGCCCCAAATAAAGCACAAGGTCTTTTCTCCAAGAGGTGCCTCCAAAAACTCTTCAAAAATTGTCCAAATACATCACACCTTCTAGAAATGTGGTCTGAACCACCTTTGGCGCCATCGGTGCTGAGTAAAAATCCTCCAGCATTCGGTTGTTTTGCACCGTCGGCGCTGACTTAGGCACTGTCGGCGCTAAGTATGTCCTCAAAAACATTATTTTTACTCTAAATTTCATCCTTTTTACTTTATTTTTACTTTAAGCCCTAAAAATCTACAACCTGCAAAAAAACATCAAAATACCTTCCATTAAAGTACAATATCACCAAAAATAGGTAAAAAATATGGGTCTAAAAATGCATATATTTTTGGTATATTAAAATCCCCCAAACTTACATGTTACTTGTCCTCAAGTAACTTCTTTACTACATAAAANTTTAACTCGAACTGATTACTTGAGAATCATTTAATTTGATTGACTTCTAAGCCATGATAATTAAGGAAATTACAACTTTGCTCTTATTATAGAAAAGGTGGTAAGTGAGTTCCTACCTTTTAATCCCATCGTATTTAAATCATCCAAACTCGTTCATTAGGATCAAAATTACCCATCTTCCCTTTGTTTAATCCTAAATCTTGATTGAGGCACCAAAATCTAAAGCTACTCCGTTGCCTTTGCGGCCCTTCACTTCGTAACTCATTAATCAAAATTCAAATGACTTTGAAAATTATTTAGAGTGTCATATCCATGGGTCAATTGAAACATCAGAGGAGAAAATGAGGATTTCAAATTTTAATTTAATTTAAATAACTATTTAAATTTAAAAAGTAGCATTTTCAAAATTAATTTTCTTAACTATCCAAAATAACGTTTTTATTTATGAGATAATTATTAGAGGTCCTCTTAGGTCTCAGAAACACTTAGACAAAATTTCATGATTTTTTTGAATTAAATCTATTATTTTTATCTAGTTATGAATCAATTTTAATGATTTTAATTAAATGTAAAATAATGTTTTATTTACCAAAATTATTGTTATATTTTTATTAAACCTCTATGAGTTTATAAAACTCAGAGAAACAAATTTTTTTAATTTTATAATTTTTAATTTGTTTATTATAATCATTTTAATGGGAAAATAAGAAAAAATCATTTTTAAGCTTTTNACAAAATTATTGTTATATTTTTATTAAACCTCTATGAGTTTAGAAAACTCAGAGAAACAAAATTTTTTATTTTTATAATTTTTAATTTGTTTATTATAATCATTTTAATGGGAAAATAAGAAAAAATCATTTTTAAGCTTTTAAAAATTTATTTTTAACTTAAAAAAATTTAGAAAAAATATCTTAATAGGTTCTAAGTGATCAGGGAACAATTAGACATTTTTTTGAAATATTTTGGTTTTTTTGGGATTTTTAATTATTTTTAANTTTAGAAAAAATATCCTAATAAGTTTTAAGTGATCAGGGAACAATTAGACATTTTTTTGAAATATTTTGGTTTTTTTGGGATTTTTAATTATTTTTAATTAATTTTAGTTCAAAATAAAGCTAAAAAATCAAGTATTTTCTCAAAAGTAAGGTTTATTTTTCCTAAGTGCCCCTCATCACAAGGAACTCAAAAAAATACTTTTCATAATTTTTCCTAAATGAATTTGTTTTAATAAAATTATTTTTGTATAAAAATACAGGGTTTCTTAGAAAATCAAATTTAGTGCTCAAACATAGTCAAATAATTTTTGAATTTTTACAGTGGGTAAACATGACTTTTATACATAGTGTGGAATTAATTTTATCAATTTTTTATTAGTATTTAATTTATATAAATTAAGGAAAAATATATACATTTAATTAACTATAGAAATGTATAAAATAATTCAAGTCATCATGACATTATTACTAAGCTTCTATGACCGTAGGAAACCTACTAAAATTATTCCCATAATTTTTGAAGTGGTATTTTAATTTATATAATTAAATTAAGCAAAAAGAGCCATCTTAGCTTAAAAATTAAGGTTAGAAACATAGAGATGCCCTCTGACCTTGAAAAAGACAGAAAACATCCCCTCTATCTCAAGGAATGAACCCCAAAAGTTTCAAGTCATGGTGAGCAATGCTTGAACATAATGAATTAAAATACTCCAGAGAGTATTTAATTCATTAAAAATTAGATAATTAATAAATAATTTTTATTTTTCACATTATTCTCCATTGTTCACTGGGTAAGAGGGTATTTTTATTTTATTTTTATGATTTTTCTACACAAAGATATGATTTTTTTAATTTATGATATTTATTTAAATCAATAAATTCCTAATTTTCTATTCATCCCACTCAGTGCCACGTAAATGCGCAAAGGNCTTTCCTAAGTACCCCTCATCACAAGGAACTCAAAAAAATATTTTTCATAATTTTTCCTAAATGAATTTGTTTTAATAAAATTATATTTGTATAAAAATATAGAGTTTCTTAGAAAATCAACTTTACTGCTCAAACATAGTCAAATAATTTTTGAATTTTTACAGTGGGTAAGCATGACTTTTATACATAGTGTGGAATTAATTTTATCAATTTTTTATTAGTATTTAGTTTATATATATTAAGGAAATATATATACATTTAATTAACTATAGACGTGTATAAAATAATTCAAGTCATCATGACATTATTGCTAAGCTTCTATGATCGTAGGAAACCTACTAAAATTATTCCCATAATTTTTGAAGTGGTATTTTAATTTATATAATTAAATTAAGCAAAAATAGCCATCTTAGCTTAAAAAATAAGGTTAGAAACATAGAGATGCCCTCTAACCTTGAAAAAGATAGAAAACATCCCCTTTGTCTCAAGGAATGAACTCCAAAAGTTTCAAGCCATGGTGAGCAATGCTTGAACATAATGAATTAAAATACTCCAGAGAGTATTTAATTCATTAAAAATTAGATAATTAACAAATAATTTTTATTTTTCACATTATTCTCCATTGTTCACTGAGTAAGAGGGTATTTTTATTTTATTTTTATGATTTTTCTACACAAAGATATGATTTTTTTTAATTTTTGATATTTATTTAAATCAATAAATTCCTAATTTTCTATTCATCCCACTCAGTGCCACGTAAATGCGCAATGGCTCCAAAGCTCCACGCGGCATGCCCTGGTTTGACGTCACTGTCTAAGTCAGTGCCCAAGCATCTCGTTGTTCACAATTTATTCCTTCGTTCGACCTGATCTCGTCCGTCTGATACTCGCGCGATCGAACGATCCTCCATCATCGTATCTAATGAACCAAACCTATGAGTCATTAAACTTCTATACATGAGATCTCGCTTGATAATCAACCAAATCACATGAGATTTGTTCTTACACCTTCATCTACTCAAGACAAACACATACATATGCTTACAATGCTATGAAACTAAACTTCACTTCACATTTGATGAAAACTGAGCTCAAGATTAGGGTTAAAGGCCTGTACCTTTGTCTAAGAGGGGATTCCTCAATCAGATGCTTGTGGAAGCTTCATTGGAGTCCAACAAACCTCTTGGATGTGTTGATTCATTCTTGTGTAAGCTCCAAGTAGGAGTTAATGAAATGGGGTGCGGCCTTGGTCTAAGAGAGGTTTGGAGAGCTCGAAAGAGGGGGATTTCAATGGGGATCTTCCTCTCTTGCTCTGAGGAAGCTTAGAGAATTTAAATTTGAGGTTTTAGGTAGTTTTGAGGTGGCCAAAATTTGCCTTGATTTTGAACTTTAAAATTGAGGTTAAGTGGTGGGGAAAATGGCGAAGCGATGGTTGCAATGAGCTTAAGGAGTCTTGGAGGAGCTCTGGGAGAAATTTGATAGAGTTTCCCTTAAGAAATTGAGTTTCCCCATTTTTTGTCCATGGAGGAAGGGTTTAAATTGAATGGCTTATGGTGGTAGTCAAGGCTTCAATTCAAATGCAATATAGAGTTGAGGTGGAGTGCTACAGAATGCTAAAGACTAATCAAGGCTAGGCACATTGGATGAGTGTAATAGGTTTTGANGCCCCATTTTTTGTCCATGGAAGAAAGGTTTAAATTGAATGGCTTATGGTGGTAGTCAAGGCTTCAAATCAAATGCAATATAGAGCTGAGGTGGAGTGCTACAGAATGCTAAAGACTAATCAAGGCTAGGCACATTGGATGAGTGTAATAGGTTTTGATTCAAGGGGGTGGCTCTCAATTTTAGTATTTTCCGGCCACTAGGCTGGCTAGCAGGGCTAGGAGTGGTGGCAGAGAAGTTAAGGGAGCCAGGAGAGGGTTTATGATGATTAAGCTCTATTGGTTTGTTATGATGGCAAGGATTTCTTGGTTTAGGCCCAAAAAAGGATAAAATCCTATAAATAAAGGGACCATTTGTCCATGTCTTCCAAAAAGTGGGCAAGGTAGGTCTATCCTGGTCACTTGAAGTAGGCTCATTAAAAGTAGGGGTTCTAGAAGTAGAAGGAATATCCCTGGCCTGTCTTCCAGATCTCCAATCAACATGGGACTCATAAGTTTTGATGTTGGCAGGCCCAATCGATCTCTGAGGCTCAATCCTCTCATCATCAGGTTTGAAATTAACTCCTACATGTTAACAAAGTGTGTAAATGACAGCAGGGTGTGCCAATCCACCAGCAGTCTCTCGCAGAGCAATAGATCAAATGTTCATATAAATGATAGATCCTACATTTATATCCATCACTTGCTGAATACATTAGTTAAGGATGGCTCTATCCATAGTTACTTCACTATGATGGTTCGTTGGAATCATCCTTCCAGAAATAAAATAATTCCAAGCCTTACACACTACATTTAGCATAGAAAGGTAAGTTAACTTTAACTCCATTTTTATTTTCCAAGACCCTTTCTCACTAGTTAGAAAATAAATAACTTCATCTAAGGCTTGATCTGTAGAAGAAAACAAATGCTACTGGGATCTATAAACATCTTCTAATTGATAAAACTCATTAACTTTTCTTGGAGTAAATTCCACCCTCTTTTCCTCGAACAAAAAAAAATTCAGCTGAAGCCTCAGGAAGGTTGGCATAAAATTCCATCACAAATAATAAAAATTTTCCCACTGTTGAGCGATAATCAATCGTTCAACTTCTCCTCCCATATTTTTAAAACATCGGTCATGAATCACTTTTTAATTTTCTTAAAGGCTATGAAATCTACCACTGACTCTAAAGCTAATAAACCTTTGCTTGTCATGTCCTATTTTCCTTTTGCTCAATCTAGGTGTCATAGGAAATTTAGAAAAATTTGATAAAAATTCCAAATAAATCCCAAAATTTTGAAAATAAAAAATGTTTTCGGCGTTATTTTTGGGTTGGTGGGGAGTTTTGCCCGTAAGAAGCTGTCGGTCATCGGAATAGAAATCCCGTCGCCCGCTTTGGAAGGACATTTAAGTTTAGAAAACTATAAAATCAAACTAACCCCATATTTTTTATAGTTTAAATGAAAGAGCATTTTACCTCAAGCCCTGTATCTACCCCGAAGGATAAACACAAGACCTGAGGATGAGACTCGATCCAATAAACTAAGGAATATATGACATCCGTTTGTTCTACAAAACCATTGTATTTGCCGACAAGTTCCCCTATTTAATATAAAGGATTAAATAGGGTTTATATTAAGTTGGTTCAGCATGTTACTATAAGGGCAAGCCCCTATAGTTAATTACATCTTAAATGACCAAAGCCACCTAAGAAATCCTTCTATTTAATATAAAGAATTAAATAGGGTTTATATTAAGCTGGGTTCGGACATGCTTCCTATTGGCAAGTCCCTATAGTTAATTACATCTTAAATGACCGAAGTCACATATGAAGACTCTCGATAAAAATCAGGAAATATCTTCAAGGAGTTTTAAAGGGTAAGACTCTTCAACGAGATTAGACGTAGAGGTGTGAAAGGGGATTGGTTCAAATTTGGAACATTTTATTGTAGAATTCAAAGGAGGNCCTGAGGATGAGGCTCGATCAAATAAACTAAAGAATATATGACATTCGTTTGTTCTACAAAATCATTGTACTTGCTGACAAGTTCCCCTATTTAATATAAAGGATTAAATAGGGTTTATATTAAGTTGGGTTCGGACATGCTTCCTATAATGGCAAGTCCCTATAGTTAATTACATCTTAAATGACCGAAGTCACCTATGAATACTCTCGATAAAAATCAGGAAATATCTTCAAAGAGTTTTAAAGGGTAAGACTCTTCAACGAGATTAGACGTAGAGGTGTGAAAGAGGATTGGTTCAAATTTGGAACATTTTTTTGTAGAATCCAAAGGAGAAAGAACTAGGGGATGTCATGGATCTAGAGGAGAACCTTGGTGACTTCCCAAGCTATCCTAATGTTTGGCTTCAATTTTGAGGAGAAATATTTAGGTGTTTCATCCTGTCGATTTTATTTGTTAGGGCTTACATTCATGTGAAATGATCACACAAATAGCCTAGAAGATGTGAGGATTTTGGTTGTGACAAATGATAAACTCGGAATCCTAAGACGAGTTAGGGCTTATATTGTATAGCAGGGCTATGCAAAAGCCTAAAGATAAGGTGAGTGTGTTAGGGCTTATATTGTATAGCAGGGCTATGCAAAGGCCTAAAGATAAGGTGAGGATTTACGTTTAGGGCTTATATTGTATAGCAGGGCTATGCAAAGGCCTAAAGATAAGGTGAGGATTTACGTTTTAGGGCTTATATTGTATAGCAGGGCTATACAAAGGCCTAAAGATAAGGTGAGGATTTACGTTGCAATAAAAACAACCTCAAAGTCCTATGGCTTTGTTGCTTAAGTTTAAGGAAGGAAGATTGGTTTAGCTATCAAAGTCCTATGGCTTTGTTGTTTAAGTCTAAGGAAGAAAGATTGGGTTAGCTGGGGAAGAGGTCCTATGGCTTTGTTGTTTAAGTCTAAGGAAGAAAGATTGGTTTAGCTGGGGAAGATAGGGTTCGGCTATGCAAAGGCCTAAAGATAAGGTGAGGATTTACGTTGCATAAGCAAGCAACCTCAAAGGGGCTATACGAAGGCCTAAAGATAAGGTGAGGATTTACGTTGCATAAGCAAGCAACCTCAAAGTTTATCGCTTTGTTGTTTAATTCTAAGAAAGAAAGATTGGTTTAGCTGGGGAAGACAGGTTTTGCTATTGAAGATGGTCGTGCTACCCACCATGCTAACTCCAAGCTCTCTGTCATGATGAGTTTGAGTTTTCTAGTGTGTCAAGTTATAATGTCAAATCAGGTGGCCTTATGGTTGAAGTTGCCGCAACGAGTTTGAGTTATCTAGTGTGTCAAGTTATAATGTCAAATCAGGTGGCCCTATGGTTGAAGTTCATTAAATTTTATGGGGGCATATTAAAGTTGATTAGAGCGACACCGATTAGGATCCTACGATTCCCTTATTCTGCCACTTTTCTATTGGATTCACTTAGTCTAAATGAATTTACTAAACTCAACTTAATGAGTTCCATAATTTCATTTAGACACTTGGAAGCCTCGTAAGCAACAGTAGGTTACTCCTCCGAGGAATTCCCGATCATCAGATAGAGATGTCTTCATTTAGTTGAATTTGTAGTTTTGTGTGATGTTTGTGATTAAATTTTGAGTTGTTTTATATTTCAAATGTTGTGGGGGTGAATTTTATCTTGATTGATTTAGTTTTGGTTTTGGTTTTGTGGCTATCCGGATAGTTTTAGTTTTCATGCAGGGTGGCACCGTTGTTTAGCATGCAAATTTACAGGTATAAAAGTATAGTATGAAAGTACAAGAAAGTCAACACTGAAAATTGTATAAAGCGTACCTGGCAAGTCTTCTCGTTCCACCACCTGAAACTCAAAATGCATGTCAGGGCAGATTATATAGANAGATAGATATAGGATTTTAGGTACAGTGCTCTTTCATTTTAAACTATGAAAAATATGGGGTTAGCTTGATTTCATACTTCAACATCCTTCCGAAGTTGACGACGGGATTTTAATTCTAGTGACCGACAGCTTCTTACAGGCAACTCCCCACAAACTAACCCAAAATAGCGCCGACACTCCCCATTATCGGTGTTGTCATAAGCGATATTATTGATGTCTTCTTTGGACTTGACAATGAGTTCATCAGACTCGAGTACATTTTGAAGATCATTTTGGGGATCGAGATTGAAGCTAGATCGGTCACAATCAGTTATGTTATCACTAGAAACAGTCAAAACGTAGCTGAAATCACAATCATTATATTCATAAGATCCCGAAGGGACAAAAAGATAATCATACAAAGTCAAGGGTTCGAGGATTTTCTTCCCCGAATCCGAGGCAACCAATCTAGTAGAGGCAGCCCCTATCCTACCCCACCGTGCTATCAATCTTTGCAGTGACTCTTTTCTTCTTTTTGTTCTTTGTTCTTGAAGATGACGGATCTCCTGACGAAATCTTCATCTTGAGCTTGGTACGTTGCGGACTCTGAATAGAGGCTTGCTTTGATGCAGACTGGCTCATGTTCAGTATTTTCTTGGATAATTTGCTCCAAACTTCATTCCATTCTTCTTCGGTATTCGTAGAAGCTTGTTTTGACGAATCTTGTATTTGATCAAGGACCCTCTTTAGTTCATCCCAAGTTGTACTCCATCCATTTATTCCGACATACGGATTAATTGGGGAGATTGACTCAGCTAAAATCATGTTTATGGAACCTTTTTCGAGCTCTCTTAAATACTCCTTATGGATTGTTATGTTCTCTTCTTTAAGGTTCCTTTCGAGCCAGTATTTAAAGATGAAACATTTTTCTATAGTGTGCTCGAGCAACCGGTGGTATGGGCTATAATTTGGTTCATTCTTCTTGTCCACCTCTTTGGGCTTCTTCGGATCTGGTAGTCTGAATTCTGTCTTCTTTATCAGACTCCCAAATATTTTAGGTATAGCTTCATCTTTGAAAGAATACACCATTTTACGTCACTCTGACAGAGACACTTTCTTATTCCTATTCGAGGTAATCCTTCTTGAGGCGGCTGCTGGTTAGATTGATTATTTTGTTTCTGAGAGGACTGGCGATGTTCTTCCACATATATCTTCATCGGTTGCTTTCCTTTGTCGATGGTCGCTACTACTCCCAATTTCTTTTCAAACACTTTGGCCATCTTAGCCTTTTCTTGTGGCTCCATGTGCTTTATTTCTTCTTGAAGACTGCTGGCTTACTGAGTAGCTTCTCGAAGGATTTGATGGTGAGTCTCTTAAGCATGAAAGCTACTGGACCATGAATGCTCTTGAGTAGAATTTCAATGGCATGATGTTCCTGTAGCTGAGGTTCACATTTCATGCTAAGGTTTCTCCACCTCAAAATATATTCTACCAAAGTTTCGCTAGACTTTTGTTTTTCCATCATGAGCTCTCCAATAGACACATGGTGCTGTGGCCCGACAAATCTTTTCACAAATAACTATTCTAATTCAGAAAATGTTTTAACTAACCCGTTGGGCAAGTCAACGTACCAGTCGAAAGCAATTCCTGACAAGCTGTTGACGACTGCTAGCAGAGTAGGGCTTCATTATTCCTTGTGTTGCCACAACTGGCTCAGAAATGTGCTATATGCTGTCTGGGATTTCCAGTCCCATCAAATATTTTGAAGTTTGGGGCCACAAAACCCTTGGGGAAAGGCATAGCATCAAAATCCTCCGGGTAAGGTCTACCCTTCAAAATTGATGCACCGCCCTTGGATTGGGCTAAGGCGTCCCGCACTTGTTCAACCATCTGCTTGAACTTCTTTTCTAGCATGGCACTTGATGGAGAATTTTTCTTCAGTTGCTCATCTTTCTTTGTTGAAGTAGCCTCTCTTCTTTCATCTATAGTGTGTATGATTTCTGGCTGATTAATCTTTGGGGAAGCCAATTGCGGTGCTTGCGATTGCCCCTGAATGGTGGCCACGGCGGTCATAGCTGTAGTCATCTCTTTTATTCTTTTCTCCAGTAGACTTACCTGCTCATCCCTTAAGAAGATAACCCTACGCAACTCATCTACGACATTCTCTTCAGTCTGAGGCTGAGTCTTGCGCACATATGTGGTGGCTCTGGTGTCAATCACATGGACATCCATGAAATCTTCCTCCAGGTAATCATTGTAATCAAAATTTGCATTGTCGCTATCGACGGAAACTCTGTGTTCTTGAGCCAACTCGAAAATCTCGATCCTGAGTATCTCAACTTTTTCTTCAATTATCGATTCCTTGATTGCTTTAAGATCTGGAGGACCCCGATGGAGATCTTCTACTTGTTCCTCCATC
>JXCR01138213.1:164960-186668 GCA_002079205.1 Phalaenopsis hybrid cultivar
GGTAGTTTTCCTAACCCTATGTCATATCTTAGGAGCTTAATTAAGGATTATTTTTTTAAGCAAAGCATATTAAGTTAGTAGATCTCTGAGGTATCCAACAGATCTAGAGAAAGAAGAAGGTCCGTGCTACTCTCTCGCTGCCTGGTGGAAAATCTCGAAGTCTTTTAAACTTATTATGTTCCTTAATAATTCATCCTATAAAATACCATAATGCTCAATGAACATTGATGTCTCAATTATCCCTAAGAGTAAGGTAATTATCATTTGAAATTTAATTTTAAAAATTATGTTGGTGAACACCCTTAAAGAGGCAGATTAGTGTTATTGGAACACTTAACCTAATTTTAACCCTAATTGGGCTTGTAGTGTTTGAAAGATGTTTCAATTTTCAATGATATTTACTTTTCTAATCCTCATTTAAATGAAACTTGATTTAGCTTAAGTCACTACTAAGCCCTTAAGACCTAGGTGAGTGTCTTAATTAGTTTTGAAAAGGTTAAGCTTTAGGTGGTCATGATTCATGATTTGAATTTTATTTAAAAATCAAATAGAGATATTAAATTGATTAATTATTGACTTCAAAAGTCATACCCCTTAGTTCTGGGTTCATTTTATTTTAATAAACTTCCAAATTTTAATAATTTAGAAATTTATTAACTTATTAATTAAAAAAGTGAGGTTGGTTTCTACCAATTAACCCCTTTGTTTTTCAAACATCCAAATAAACTGATTAAGATCACTCATTTTATTTTAATAAACTCCCAAATTTTAATAATTTAGAAATTTATTAACTTATCTTTTCTAGGTTGGTCTCTACCAATTAGACCCCTTGTGTTTCAAACATCCAAATTAAGATCAGATGTTACCCATTTGCCTCTTTGAATTAAGCCTAAATGNTCATAACTCGTCTTAGGATTCCGAGGTTGTCATTTATCACGACCTAAATCCTCACATCTTTCAGGCTATTTGTGTGATCGTTCCACACGAATGGCCCTAACTAATAAAATTGGTAGGAAGAAACACCTAAATATTTCTCCTCAAAACTAAAGCCAAACAATAGGATAGCTTGGGAAGTCACCGAGGTTCTTCTCTGGATCCATGACATCCCCTAGTTTTTCCTCCTTTGAATTCTACAATAAAATGCTCTAAATTTGAACCAATCCCCTTTCACACCTCTACATTTGATCTCATTCAAGAGTCCTACCATTTGAAAATCCTTGAAAATAATATTTCCTGATTTTTATCGAGAGTCTTCTTAGGTGACTTTGGTCATTTGAGATGTAATTAACTATAGAGGCTTACCCTTACAGGAAGCATGTCTGAACCCAGCTTAATACAAACCCTATTTAATCCTTTATATTAAATAGGTTAATTTGTCAGAAAATACAAAGGTTTTGCAGACCAAACGGACGTCATACTTTCCTTAGTTTATTTGATCGAGCCTAGTCTTGTGTTTATCCTTCGGGATAGATACAGGATTTGAGGTACAGTGCTCTTTCATTTTATAGTCTTGTGTTTACCCTTCAGGATAGATATAGGATTTGAGGTACAGTGCTCTTTCATTTTAAACTATGAAAATTATGGGGTTAGTTTGATTTCATACTTCAACGTCCTTCCAAAGTGAACGACGGGATTTTAATTCTAGTGACCGACAGCTTCTTACAGGCAACTCCTCACAAACTAACCCAAAATAGCGGCCACACTCCCCGTTATCGGTGCTGTCGTAAGCGATATTATTGATGTCTTCTTTGGACTTGACAATGAGTTCATCAGACTCGAGTACAATTTGAGGATCATTTTGGGGATCGAGATCGAAGCTATATCGGTCACAATCAGTTATGTTATCACAAGAAACAGTCAAAACGTAGCTGAAATCACAATCATTATATTCATAAGATCGCGAAGGGACAAAAAGATAATCATACAAAGTCAAGGGTTCGAGGATTTTCTTCCCCGAATCCGAGACAACCAANGACTTTTGTTTTTCCATCATGAGCTCTCCAATAGACACATGGTGCTGTGGCCCGACAAATCTTTTCACAAATAACTATTCTAATTCAGAAAATGTTTTAACTAACCCGTTGGGCAAGTCAACGTACCAGTCGAAAGCAATTCCTGACAAGCTGTTGACGACTGCTAGCAGAGTAGGGCTTCATTATTCCTTGTGTTGCCACAACTGGCTCAGAAATGTGCTATATGCTGTCTGGGATTTCCAGTCCCATCAAATATTTTGAAGTTTGGGGCCACAAAACCCTTGGGGAAAGGCATAGCATCAAAATCCTCCGGGTAAGGTCTACCCTTCAAAATTGATGCACCGCCCTTGGATTGGGCTAAGGCGTCCCACACTTGTTCACCCATCTGCTTGAACTTCTTTTCTAGCATGGCACTTGATGGAGAATTTTTCTTCAGTTGCTCATCTTTCTTTGTTGAAGTAGCCTCTCTTCTTTCATCTATAGTGTGTATGATTTCTGGCTGATTAATCTTTGGGGAAGCCAATTGCGGTGCTTGCGATTGCCCCTGAATGGTGGCCACGGCGGTCATAGCTGTAGTCATCTCTTTTATTCTTTTCTCCAGTAGACTTACCTGCTCATCCCTTAAGAAGATAACCCTACGCAACTCATCTACGACATTCTCTTCAGTCTGAGGCTGAGTCTTGCGCACATATGTGGTNAACGAATTATGACATAGGGTTAGGAAAATTACCAAAACCTTACTTTTCCTGCTCTTCATAAACTGCCTTAACATGCATTTCAAGGTTCAGGTGGTGGAACGAGAAGACTCGCTAGGTACACTTTTACAGTTTTTAGCATTGTCTTTCTTGTACTTTCATACTATGTTTTTCATATTATACTTTTATACCTGCAAATTTGCATGCTAAACAACGACGTCACCCTACATTTAAACTAAAACTATCAGGATAACCACATAACCAAAACCAAAATCAAAACTAAAATCAACCAAGACAAAACTCACCGTCACAACATTCAAAATATAAAACAACTCAAAATTTAATCCTAAACATCACACAAAACTACAACTTTATCTAAATTAAGATGTCCCTATCGGATGATCGGGAATCCCTCGGAGGAGGTAACCTACGGTCGCTAACGAGGCTTCCCACGATTTAAATGAAATTATGAACTCATTAAGTTGAGTTTAGTAAGTTCATTTTGACTAAGTGAATTCAATAGAAAATAGTGGTGCCGGAATGAGGAAATCGTAGGATCCTAACCGGTGTCGCTCTAATCAACTTTAATATGCCCTCATAAAATTTAAAAAATGTAGGATCCTAACCTGTGTCGCTCTAATCAACTTTAACATGCCCCCATAAAATTTAAAGAACTAGATCCTAACCGGTGTCACTCTAATCAACTTTAATATGCCCTCATAAAATTTAAAGAACTTCACAATACTGCCACCTGATTTGACATTATAACTTGACACGCTAGATAACTCAAACTCACCGCGGCAAGGAGCTTGGAGCTANTAAGGACCCTCTTGAGTTCATCCCAAGTTGTGCTCCATCCATTTATTCCGACATACGGATCAATTGGGGAGATTGACTCAGCTAAAATCATGTTTACGGAGCCTTTTTTGAGCTCTCTTAAATACTCCTTATGGATTGTTATGTTCTCTTCTTTAAGGTTCCTTTCGAGCCAGTATTTAAAGATGAAACATTTTTCTATAGTGTGCTCGAGCAACCGGTGGTATGGGCTATAATTTGGTTCATTCTTCTTGTCCACCTCTTTGGGCTTCTTCGGATCTGGTAGTCTGAATTCTGGCTTCTTTATCAGACTCCTGAATATTTTAGGTATAGCTTCATCTTTGAAAGAATACACCATTTTGCGTCACTTTGACAGGGACACTTTATTATCCCCTGTTCGAGGTAATCCCTCTTGAGGCGGCTGCTGGTTAGATTGATTATTTTGTTTCTGAGAGGACTGGCGATGTTCTTCCACATATATCTTCATCGGTTGTTTTCCTTTGTCGATGGTCGCTACTACTCCCAATTTCTTTTCGAACACTTTGGCCACCTTAGCCTTTTCTTGTGGCTCCATGTGCTTTATTTCTTCTTGAAGACTGCTGGCTTACTGAGTAGCTTCTCGAAGGATTTGATGGTGAGTCCCTTAAGCATGAAATCTACTGGCCCATGAATGCTCTTGAGTAGAATTTCAATGGCATGATGTTCCTGTAGCTGAGTTTCACATTTCATGCTAAGGTTTCTCCACCTCAAAATATAATCTACCAAAGTTTCGCTAGGCTTTTGTTTTTCCATCATGAGCTCTCCAATAGACACATGGTGTTGTGCCCCGACAAATCTTTTCACAAATAACTATTCTAATTCAGAAAATGTTTTAACTAACCCGTTGGGGAAGTCAACATACCAGTCGAAATCAATTCCTGACAAGTTGTTGACAACTGCTAGCAGAGTAGGGCTTCATTATTCCTTGTGTTGCCACAACTGGCTCAGAAATGCGCTATATGCTGTATGGGATTCCCAGTCTCATCAAATATTTTGAAGTTTGGGGCCACAAAACCCTTGGGGAAAGGCACAGCATCGAACTCCTCCGGGTAAGGTCTACCCTGCAAAATTGATGCACCGCCCTTGGATTGGGCTAAGGCTTCCCGCACTTGTTCAACCATCTGCTTGAACTCCTTTTCTAGCATGGCACTTGATGGAGAATTTTTCTTTTGTTGCTCATCTTTGTTTGCCGAAGTAGCCTCTCTTCTTTCATCTATAGTGTGTATGATTTCTGGCTGATTAATCTCTGGCGAAGCCAATTGCGATGCTTGCGATTGCCCCTTAATGGTGGCCACGGCGGTCATAGCTGCAGTCATCTTATTTATTCTTTTCTCCAGTAGACTTACCTGCTCATCCCTTAGGAAGATAACCCTACGCAACTCATCTACGACATTCTCTTCAGTCTGAGGCTGAGTCTTGCGCACATATGTGGTGGCTCTGGTGTCAATCACATGGACATCCATGAAATCTTCCTCCAGGTAATCATTGTAATCAAAATTTGCATTGTCGCTATCGACGGAAACTCTGTGTTCTTGAGCCAACTCGAAAATCTCGATCCTGAGTATCTCAACTTTTTCTTCAATTATCGATTCCTTGATTGCTTTAAGATCTGGAGGACCCCGATGGAGATCTTCTACTTGTTCCTCCATCACGCTGGCTATTGTCGCGACAATGTCAGATATTTCAGACACTGTTTTTACTTCCTGTTTTACGGGCTCACTGAATTGTATCGTTGCAGTGACCTTGGGAGCCCATACCTTCTTCTTTCTCAACAATGATGTCTCATGATGGAGCATCTTAGTATAAACATCGGTATGTTGAAGGAAAGTATGCTCCCTGTGATGTAGACCGGCTACAGTGTCAGGTAATCGTCTTATCTTTGCCTTTGGGATTATAGAAATATCTTCATAATGGGTGATGGGTAAGATCTTCGGACCCAGTCTCGACCTAACCGGTCGATGGCCTATGGTCCTGGTGGCAGTATAATCAGTAGTAACCACTGTGGTATCCACTTTCTTCCCTAAACGAAACCAAACGGGGATGCGAGTAGGTGGCACTCCATTTGTCTTGTGGGATTGTTTGGAGAATTTGACGCCCTTCAAAATTTCCTTCTTTATGCAAGGAGAAATTGATCTCCCACTCATTTAAGTAACTCGCTAACCGAACATTGGTAGCAAGCCTTCTGAAAATTGCACTAACTCGAGTGATAGGAGTGAACTTCTTTCTATCCTCACTGTGTTCATGAAGTGATGGTAATGCGGAAGCGATCTTTGGATACTCTCATATCCATTAGTATCTGTTAGAGGATGGAATCTACTCCCTCGCATGAGTGGATAAATTTTCGGTAACACTTCTTCACTTGATGAGGTTCCTCCTGAACGGGTGTCTTCTTAGGAGCTTGGGCTTTGATGGCCCTCCGAACTTTTCTGTTGCGGTTCCTCTTTTGGGTTTGAGTCAGCGGTACAGTCCTCGAACTTGATCCGATTTCAAACACGGGTGGTGGGACAGTTAATTCCTCAGTCGGATCCTCACCAATCATTACTTCTTTCCCCTTAGCAGCAACGAGTTAGCAGGTTTGGCGGGTGTCGTGACGGAAGTAGTTTTATCCTTTTTGCAGGCAGGGAAGTTCTGAAGGCAGTTCAGATTGAATTCTGCAGACAGCTCCTGTATCTCTAGAGCGGCGATCTTCATTACCACGAACGGGGCTTTCCCGAGGATGACCTCGAGATCTTCAAATCTGGCTCCAAATTTGATGGTAGGAGCGAGGTTACGGGTTTCATGGCTCGTTGGCAGGTTACAGGAAAAGGTTAGCGTTGGGTAGGCCATTGCAGCAGGCTTGAAAACAAAAAGTTTCAGGGTTAGCTATACGGCTAAAAATCTCATAATTTTTTAGTGCAAGCACTGAAAGTAGAGGTCGATCTATAGAGCGGGCAGGTCTTAATTTATGGGTATTTTGTAATCTTGCTTAAGAAAAATTCAGAGGTGTAAAAATTTAATTAATATAAGAAACTTTTGAAGTGTGTGCAGCACAACACGATTTGGTTTAGTTTNTCGCTGGCTATTGTCTCGACAATGTTAGATATTTCGGACACTAGTTTTACTTTCTGTTCGACGGGCTCACTGAATTGTATCGTTGCAGTGACCTTGGGAACACATACCTTCTTCTTTCTCAACGATGATGTCTCATGATGGAGCATCTTAGTATAAACATCGATATGTTGAAGGAAAGTATGCTCCCCGTGATGTAGACCGGCTACAGTGTCAGGTAATCGTCTTATCATTGCCTTTGGGATTATAGAAATATCTTCATAATGGGTGATGGGTAAGATCTTCAGACCCAGTCTCAACCTAACCGGTTGATGGCCTACCGTTCTGGTGGCAGTATAATCAGTAGTAACCACTGTGGTATCCACTTTCTTCCCTAAACAAAACCAAACGAGGATGCGAGTAGGTGGCACTCCAGTTGTCTTGTGGGATTGTCTGGCAAATTTGACGCCCTTCAAAATTTCCTTCTTTATGCAAGGAGAAATTGATCTCCCACTCATTTAAGTAACTCGCTAACCGAACATTGGTAGCAAGCCTTCTGAAAATTGAACTAACTCGAGTGATAGGAGTGAACTTCTTTCTCTCCTCACTATGTTCATGAAGTGATGGTAATGCGGCAGCGATCCTTTGGATACTCTCATATCCATTAGTATCTGTCAGAGGATGGAATCTACTCCCTCGCATGAGTGGATAAATTTTCGGTAACACTTCTTCAACTTGATGAGGTTCCTCCTGAACGGGTGTCTTCTTAGGAGCTCGGGCTTTGATGGCCCTCCGAACTTTTCTGTTGCGGTTCCTCTTTTGTGTTCGAGTCAGCGGTACAGTCCTTGAACTTGATCCGATTTCAAACACGGGTGGTGGGACAGTTAATCCTTCTGTTGGATCCTCAACAATCATTACTTCTTTCCCCTTAGCAGCAACGGGTTAGCAGGTTTGGCGGGTGTCGTGACGGCAGTAGTTTTATCCTTTTTGCAGGCAGGGAAGTTCTGAAGGCAGTTTAGATTGAATTTTGCAGACAGCTTTTGTATCTCTAGAGCGGCGATCTTCATTACCACGAATGGGGCTTTCCCGAGGATGACCTTGAGATCTTCAAATCTGGCTCCAAATTTGATGGTAGGAGAGAGGTTACAGGTTTCATGGCTCGTTGGCAGGTTACAGGAAAAGGTTAGCGTTGGGTAGGCCATTACAGCAGGCTTGAAAACAAAAAGTTTCAGGGTTAGCTATACGGCCAAAAATCTCATATTTTTTTAGTGCAAGCACTGAAAGTAGAGGTCGATCTATAGACTGGGCAGGTCTTAATTTATGGGTATTTTGTAATCTTGTTTAAGAAAAATAAAGAGGTGTAAAAATTTAATTAATATAAGAAACTTTTGAAGTGTGTGCAGCACAACACGATTTGGTTTAGTTTGTGGAATGGCCAATCAAATTTGGAAGGGAGATGTGAAGTATTTTAGGACCCAGTGCGGGACCTATTTAGTGGCAGAAAATGCCCAAGTGAAACTAGTCCACCGACACACCTATTGGGGGTCCATCCCCACAGGAAAATTTAAGGAGTCCTTTATGGCCTTTTGAACCCCTCTGTTTAAAGATGGTTGAACAGCTACTCCTGAAGTCCAAGGAGTTGGCTGTACCTTACCAAGATAGAAATGGGTAAAGTATGCCAACAGAAGAAGGGTAATTTGGTCCAAGAGGGACATGAGTTAGCTGTACTTTCTCAAGACAGAAATGGGTAAAGTATGCCAACGGAAGAAGGGTAATTTGGTCCAAGAGGGACATGGATAGAAATGGGTAAAGTATGTCAACGGAAGAAGGGTAATTTGGTCCAAGAGGGACATGGACACACTACCGATGTGTGAAAATAATATCTCTTGATTTGTATGGAGAGAAAAGCATGACCACAGTGAAGTCGCCAAAAGCTGTCAGCGTTATTTTTGGGTTAGTGGGGAGTTTTGCCCGTAAGAAGCTGTCAGTCACCGGAATTGAAATTCTGTCGCACTCTTCGGAAGGATGTTTAAGTTTAGAAAGGTATGAAATCAAACTAACCCTATATTTTTCATATTTTAAATGAAAGAGCACTTTACCTCAAGCTCTGTATCTATTCCGAAGGATAAACAGAAGACTTGAGGATGAGGCTCGATCAAATAAACTAAGGAATATATGATATTCGTTTGGTCTACAAAATCATTGTATTTGCCGACAAGTTACCCTATTAAATATAAAAGATTAAATAGGGTTTATATTAAGTTGGGTTCAGAAATGCTTCATATAAGTCCAAGCCCCTATAGTTAATTACATCTTAAATGACCGAAGTCACCTAAGAAGACTCGATAAAAATCAGGAAATATTATCTTCAAGAAGTTTCAAAGGGTAGGACTCTTCAACGAGATTAGACGTAGAGGTGTGAAAGGGAATTGGTTCAAATTTGGAACATTTTATTGTAGAATCCAAAGGAGGAAGAATTAGGGGATATAATGGATCCAGAGGAGAACCTCAGTGACTTCCCAAGCTATCCTAATGTTTGGCTTCGATTTTGAGGAGAAATGTTTAGTTGTTTCATCCTGTCAATTTTTATTGTTAGGGATTACATTCGTGAAATGATCACACAAATAGCATGGAAGATGTGAGGATTTAGGTCGTGATAAACGATAACCTCGGAATCCTAAGACAAGGTAGGGCTTATATTGTATAGCAGGGCTATGCAAAAGCCTAAAGATAAGGTGAGGATTTACGTTGCAATATGCAAGCAACCTTGAAGTCCTATGGCTTTGTTGATTAAGTCTAAGGAAGGAAGATTGGTTTAGCTGGGGAAGATAGGTTTTGCTGTTGAAGATGCCCATGTTGCCCACCATGCTAACTCGAAGCTCCCTGTCGCGACGAGTTTGAGTTTTCTAGTGTGTCAAGTTATAATTTCAAATCAGGTGTTCTTATGGTTAAAGTTCTTTAAATTTTATGGGGGCATATTAAAGTTGATTAGGGAAACACCGGTTAGGATCCTACGGTTCCCTCATTCCGGCACCACTATTTTTTATTGGATTCACTTATTCCAAATGAATTTACTAAACTCAACATAACGAGTTTCATAATTTCATTTAGACCGTGGGAAGCCTCGTTAGCAACCGTAGGTTACCTCCTCTGAGAAATTCCCGATCATCTGATAGAGACGTCTTAATTTAGTTGAAGTTGTAGTTTTGTGTGAAGTTCTGTGATTTAATTTTGAATTATTTTATATTTCGAATGTTGTGGGGGTGAATTTTATCTTGATTGATTTTAGTTTTGGTTTCGGTTTTGGTTTTGGTTTTTGTTTTGTGGCTATCCTGATAGTTTTAGTTTTCATGCAGGGAGGCGCCGTTGTTTAGCATGCAAATTTACAGGTATAAAAGTACAGTATGAAATTACAAAAAAGAAAATGCTAAAAACTGTAAAAAGTGTACCTGGCGAGTATTCTCGTTCCACCACCTGAAACTCAAAATCCAAGACTGGGCAGATTATATAGAGGCAAAAAGTTAGGTTTGGGTAGTTTTCCTAACCCTATGTCATATCTTAGGAGCTTAATTAAGGATTATTTTTTTAAGCAAAGCATATTAAGTTAGTAGATCTCTGAGGTATCCAACAGATCTAGAGAAAGAAGAAGGTCCGTGCTACTCTCTCGCTGCCTGGTGGAAAATCTCGAAGTCTTTTAAACTTATTATGTTCCTTAATAATTCATCCTATAAAATACCATAATGCTCAATGAACATTGATGTCTCAATTATCCCTAAGAGTAAGGTAATTATCATTTGAAATTTAATTTTAAAAATTATGTGGGTGAACACCCTTAAAGAGGCAGATTAGTGTTATTGGAACACTTAACCTAATTTTAACCCTAATTGGGCTTGTAGTGTTTGAAAGATGTTTTAATTTTCAATGATATTTACTTTCAAATCATTATTTAAATGAAACTTGATTTAGCCTAAGTCACTACTAAGCCATTAAGACCTAAGTGAGTGTCTCATTTAAATGATACTTTGTTAAGCTTAAGTCACTACTAAGCCCTTAAGACCTAGGTGAGTGTCTTAATTAGTTTTGAAAAGGTTAAGATTTAAATGAAACTTGATTTAGCCTAAGTCACTACTAAGCCGAAGACCTAGGTGAGTGTCTTAATTAGTTTTGAAAAGGTTAAGCTTTAGGTGATCATGACTCATATTTGAAATTCATTTGAAAATCAAAAATAAGGATATTAAATTGATTAATTATTAACTTCAAAAGTCATACCCCTTAGTCCTGGGTTCATTTTATTTTAATAAACTTCCAAGTTTTAATAATTTAGAAATTTATTAACTTATCTTTTTCAATTGAGAAAGTGAGGTTGGTCTCTACCAATTAAACCCCTTGTGTTTCAAACATCCAAATTAAGATCAGATGTTACCCATTTGCCTCTTTGAATTAAGCCTAAATGTTAACTAAGACTAATTTTCCAAAATTACACATTTTCCCCTAAGGCTCTAACACTTCATAATTTGTTAAATTCAATTCAAATGACTTTAAAATTTTTATCCTATCTCATTCATGGGTCAATTAAGACATCAGAGGAGAAAATGTGATTTTTCAAAATTTAATTTAATTATATAATTATTTTCATGCAAAAATAGGATTTTTCAAATAAAATTCCTAACTTGACCAAGGTAAATTCTAATCTCTTAAAATTTTTTCTAGAGGTAACTTTAGACCAAAGAAGACTTTGGACAAAATTTCATGCTTTTTTGTATTTTATGTGATTTTTAAGAATTATTTTAATTTCTGGGGTATTTATTAAATTTAAAATAATTTAAATTGAGAAAATTAAGTTTTGTATTTTTGAAAAGTCTCCCTAAGATCAAAGAACTCAGAGGAGAAGACTTTTTATTTTTTTGACTTTTCTTTGATTTATTGGAATTATTTTAATGGAAATCCATTTTTTAGCCTTTAAATATTCTTTTAAGCTTCAAAATACCATATTTTTATTTAGAAAATCAGGAAAAATATTCTAATGGTTCCTAAGTGCTTAGAAACCAATTTAGAATATTTTCATAAGTTTTATTATTTTTGTGATTTTTATGAATTTTTAATTATTTTAATTATTTAAAAATAGGCTAAAAAATGAAGTTTTTATTTCAAATATCATTTTTTTTAGAAAATACTCTTGATTATAGAAAACTCAAAAAATAAGTTTTTATAAATTTCTTTAATTATATTTTGATTTTTAAAAATCATTTAACTGCCAAAAATGATGTTTATCTTTAAAATCAATTTAAGTTATCAAATGAACTCAAAATATTTTGAAATTTTTATGGTGAGTTATCTAGATTATAAATAATAGTGGAGAACAAAAATCAAGTCATTTATATGTTTATATCTTTCAAAATTAATTATCTTAATGATTTAGGGTTTGTAAAAATTAAGCGCATTTTAAATGACTTAAGCCATGAAATTATTTTCGAAAGCTTCTCTGGTCATGGTGGATCTTCCAAAATTTTCTTGGAATTTTCTAAGCAACATGATAATTTCCATGATTATTTTAAACAAATAATACACATAGACTTGAAAAATAGAATCCTCTGCCTAGGGATCTCTTCTGACTTTGGAAAAAACAAAGAAGGTTTCCCTTAATAGAGGCTACAACATGACAAAATTTCAAGCCAAGGTGATGAGTCAATATGCATGGAGAATCAAAAGATTCAAATCAGTATTTAATTAATTAAAAATAAAATATTCATTAAGTAGACTTCAATTCATTTCCACATTGTTCTCCCCTATTCACTAAGCAAGAGGGTATTTTTATTTTTATTTTTTGTGATTTTTCTACACCAAGATATGAATTTTTGAAGTTAGGGGTATTTAAATAAATAGGAAAAATCAATATTTATCTATTTAAATAGCGCGTGCTGACTAGATCTTAAGCAGCTCCGAGGCCACGCGTGGCGCGCTCTCGTTGGACGCCGCCATCCATGTAGCTGCTAACTCGGCCTGTGGTTTATGTTTTGAAATGCTGTCCAGCTTGATCTCCACCGTCCATTTGATATACGCTTGATCAAATGGCTCCCCATCATCATCCCTGATAGAGTGATCCCACGACCGTCTACACCAAAACCCTAAGATCTCAGCCTAGACTCAACCAAATCACTTCGGGTTTGATCCTATAGTGTCATCTAAGTGAGACGAACACATCCATACGGTAGTCATGTAATTAAATTAAGCCTAATCAACTAAAGAATCAAAATAGGCTCGGGAGGGAGAGAAGTTTTATACCTTTTCTCTAAGAATTGAAACTTCAACCAGAGGGTCTTGGCACATATGTTGGGGTCCAATGAGGCTAGAGATTAAGCCTCTTGTCGTGGTGTATGGTCTAGGTATGAATTCGACCAAGCTCGATTTCAAGTGTTGGTCTAAAGCTTTATTGGAGGCTATTTCATAGGGAAATTTGATGGGGCTTTGTCTTCTCTTACTGTTGTGAACGTGTGAACACAAGCAATTGAAGTTTGGTGGAGTTTTCAGAGATGTCCTGTTTATGCCCTAATTTTCAAGCTCAAAATTAGGGTTACGGCAGTGGAGTGATGGGAATGGGTTGTGGGGGTCTCAAGGAAGCTCTGTGAGTTATTTGGTAAGCTCTCTCTGAGAAAATTTTAGCACACCTCCCATGGCCATGGAGGTGAGTTTTTATAAAAATGGTCATGGGGTGGCTCTCAGGGCACAAGTTTCGTGCATTGTGGTGCTTAAATGGAGGGCAGAGGAGCTCTACAATTTGATTTGGATGAGCTGGCCTCTAGGTTTAATTTGGGTGAAGTCCCATGGGGGTGGCTCTTGGTTTTGAGCTTTTTCGGCTACTAGGCTGGCCGGCCGGCCAGGGGGAGGTGGCTAGGTGCTCAGGGCATCCAAAGGAATCCATCACAACAATNCAAAATTTTAGCACACCTCCCATGGCCATGGAGGTGAGTTTTTATAAAAATGGTCATGGGGTGGCTCTCAGGGCACAAGTTTTGTGCATTGTGGTGCTTAAATGGAGGGCAGAGGAGCTCTAGAATTTGATTTGGATGAGCTGGCCTCTAGGTTTAATTTGGGTAAAGTCCCATGGGGGTGGCTCTTGGTTTTAAGTTTTTTCGGCTACTAGGCTGGCCGGCCGGCCAGGGGGAGGTGGCTAGGTGCTCAGGGCATCCAAAGGAATCCATCACAACAATTTAATGCAAATGTGTTTTGATTTGGGAAAGATATCTTAAGCATGTTTATTTTTGGGAATAAGATCCCTTAATTTGGGGAACCTTTGGTCCATGGCTTAGTTTAGGTGGTTAGATGTTTTTTTGGCTCAGCCTTACGGTCAACTAATGGCTGGGGTGGAGTTAATTTGGTTGCTTTAGGGTGGTTAGGTCACATTTAGTGCATGGGTCCAAATGGGTGCAAATGACCAAATATTGGGTTTGGTCAAGGATAGCTATGTCAATTGACCCAAATAGATGTTTCATTTGGTGTATATGATCATAAGTAACAACTTTTTTGATTTATGGAAGTGGTTTTGAGCTCAATTGAAGGGTCAATTTGAGGGAATTTTGAATTTTAGTCAACTTGGTAATGTNATAGATATGTCAATTGACCCAAATAAATGTTTCATTTGGTGTATATGATCAAAAGTAACAACTTTGGTGAATTATGGAAGTGGTTTTGAGCTCAATTGAAGGGTCGATTTGAGGGAATTTTGAATTTTAGTCAACTTGGTCATGTTGGGCTAGGCTTGGGTCTAGTTTGGTTTAGCCTTGGGCTAAGTCCAAATTGATTATTTTAAATGGTCAATAGGGACCTCATGAAGAGTTTTCAACATGNAATGTTGGGCTAGGCTTGGGTCTAGTTTGCGTTAGCCTTGGGCTAAGTCCAAATTGATTATTTTAAATGGTCAATAGGGACCTCATGAAGAGTTTTCAACATGAATTGGATGCCAATTTAAAGGTTAAAGATATCAATTGGGTGAAATTTGGGGACTTAGCCAATTTGGGGCTATATTTGGGAATTTTGGATTTAAGCCAAAATCAAATGGATTTGAAGCTTTACCTAGGCCAATTGATGGTTTATTTTGATGTATAAGAATGTTATGAAGATTTTTCAACTTTAATTGGAGCCAATTGACTAGGATAGGGTTCAATTTGGTGAGATTAGGTCATATGCTCAAAATTGGTGTTTTGACCTAAATCAAAATTGGGCTCAAATAATGGGCCAATTAAGCTTTTATTTGGTTTATTTTGGCCATATAAAAAGTTAATTTGACTTTAGGATTAGAATTGGGGTCAATTGAGATCAAATTGATGGACAACTAAGTTGAATTTGGGGAAATTTGGGCCCTCAAAGGCAAATTCAAGGATTTTGGTTAAAGATGGTCAAATTGGCCAAATTGGATCCTGTGTTAGTTAAGAAAAATGAAATTAGGAATATTTTGGATTTATTGAGATTTTCTAGGAATTTTTGGAATTGTTGGAGTTTTGGGCTATGGAGGGGTATTTTTGTAATTTGGCCAATTTTGGAGATTTTGGGTAGTTTGGGTTTGTTCAAAGTGTTTGAAATGATTTTTTAATCAATTTGGGTATTTTGGGTAGATTCAGAAAATTTGGCCAAATTTGGGGTCACAAAGGTATCTAGGTAGTTTGGGGAATTTAGGGGCAAAAGGCTAGGTTGGGTGTCTTAGTAGAGTTGGAGTACCAACCACCATTAATAAGCCATGGACCAATGGAAACTCTATTTTGGGTTCTCTATGTAGTGTTCTTAGCCAAACCCTAGCCTAAGGCTAATGGGTTTAGGGAACCACCTACATGAGTCTCCCAAAAGTATCGAGGGACCAAAGTCAAGAAATTTTGGGTTTAGGGTAGTGAGTGATTGTGAGCGTAAGTGATTGCAAGTGAGTTCCTTAGCCCTAGACAAACAACCAAGGTCAACCCTAAGGTCGAGTAGTCCTAAGGGTGACTCATCTTGAGTTCCCCCATAGTGACCTCACCTACTAAGTGCTAGAGGTTATGACNGGTTTTCACCTAAATCAAAATTGGGCTCAAATAATGGGCCAATTAAGCTTTGATTTGGTTTATTTTGGCCATATAAAAAGTTAATTTGACTTTAGGATTAGAATTGGGGTCAATTGAGATCAAATTGATGGACAACTAAGTTGAATTTGGGGAAATTTGGCCCTCAAAGGCAAATTCAAGGATTTTGGTTACAGATGGTCAAATTGGCCAAATTGGGTCCGGTGTTAGTTAAGAAAAATAAAATTAGGAATATTTTGGATTTATTGAGATTTTCTAGGAATTTTTGGAGTTTTGGGCTATGGAGGGGTATTTTGGTAATTTGGCCAATTTTGGAGATTTTGGGTAGTTTGGGTTTGTTCAAAGTGTTTGAAATGATTTTTTAATCAATTTGGGTATTTTGGGTAGATTCAGAAATTTTGGCCAAATTTGGGGTCCCAAAGGTATCTAGGTAGTTTGGGGAATTTAGGGGCAAAAGGCTTGGTTGGGTGTCTTGGTAGAGTTGGAGTACAAACCACCATTAATAAGCCATGGACCAATGGAAACTCTATTTTGGGTCCTCTATGTAGTGTTCTTAGCCAAACCCTAGCCTAGGGCTAATGAGTTTAGGGAACCACCTACATGAGTCTCCCAAAAGTATCGAGGGATCAAAGTCAAGAAATTTTGGGTTTAGGGTAGTGAGTGATTGTGAGCGTAAGTGATTGCAAGTGAGTTCCTTAGCCCTAGACCATGTACGTGGTCCTAAGGGTGACTCATCTTGGGTTCCCCCATAGTGACCCCACCTACTAAGTGCTAGAGGTTAGGACCAATACGTGGGACTTCAAGTTAAGTAAAGAAGAGTGTAATATTTATAATGGTGAGGGTTCCATGTCTAGTTTTTTGAGAATAGTCAATAGAAATCCTATGGCTAGACCATAGGCTACTAAAGAGGAAAAACTAAACCTCAACCAAAAGTGAGGTCAACAAATGTAAACCACTTTAAACTCAAATCCACTAAGTAAGAGTTTTTCACCAAAGCATTTTCTCAAAATCTCCTAAAAAAATTCAAAAATTTCGATCTAGTAAATGTGAGAAAAATCTTTGGTGAAAATAATATTTTTTTACTTTAAAGTGTAGCTCTTACCTAAAGAAGATAAAAATCTTAAGTTCCTTTTGCCTCTAAATCGCCTCAAATCCGCCCAAAATCAAGCCCTAGGTGCAAAACCGAAGGTTGAAGGTGACTTAAGGTGTAAAAATGGAGGTTTACGGTGAAAATTATGAATTAAAGGGTTAATTCACCGCTCTCGTGTCGAAGGCGCTGTCGGTGCTGAAGGACCAAAATTCACTATTTTGATTTTTCAAAATTTTAATTTCCTTTCAATTTTCTCCAAAGTTTTTTTTAGTATTTTTAAACACAAATTTTATCTAAACATAAATACACATTTCACAAACATAATCACTTTCACAAAAAACAACAAACTAACCTCTACATATGAAAATACACATTTTACAAACACATTTAACAAATTACAAATTCACACCTATGAAGTAAACTAATTATAAATCAAAGTTCAAAGTAAACCAAATCAAACCTAATCAAATCCACACAATTACACTNAGTGAAAATTACGAATTAAAGGGTTAATTCACCGCTCTCGTGTTGAAGGCGCTGTCGGCGCTGAAGGACCAAAATTCACTATTTTGATTTTTCAAAATTTTAATTTCATTTCAATTTTCTCCAAAGTTTTTTTTAGTATTTTTAAACACAAATTTTATCTAAATTCATAAACGCACATTTCACAAATAATCATTTTCACAAAAAACAACAAACTAACTTCTATATATGAAAATACACATTTTACAAACACATTTCACAAATTACAAATTCACACCTACGAAGTAAACTAATTATAAATCAAAGTTCAAAGTAAACCAAATCAAACCTAATCAAATCCACACAATTACACTNCGGTAGTGTAATACAAAATTTCCCATCGTCATTGTTGAATGATCTTGTCAACTAGAGCACTTTGATTAATCAACCCATGCTTAAAAAATTCTCTTTCCTTGATCAATATCTTCTTCACAATAACTTTATCGTTTAGTCTTTGCGCGTCAAAACTAATAAACTTTCTTCTATTAAAAACTTCATACCTTGAAGTATTTATGGAATTGGAAGCCATGGAATCCCAAAATAGAAAGTTTCTAGGCATCTAAGGTAGTTCTTAGGACTTTAAAAACACCTCCTGGTGGTTATTATGGATTAAAATCTTGCCAAAGTCTTCCAAAAGTCACAAAAATCGTCCAATTGCTCTCGGCACTGACGCCGCTTCCGATGGGCACTGCCGACGCTGAGACCGCTTTCTTGGGCGTCATCGGCGTTTATTCTAGCACCGTCAGTGCCGGTGGCCAAATTTTTGAGATTTTAATTTTTTTTTCAATTAAATTCCAACATTTCTTCCAATAACAATATTTGACTTAATTTATAATAAATGCATTTGTGTAGGATTATTATCTACTAATATATAAGACACTTAAAAAACTAAATAGTAATACATAGACATATAAGTATGGGTTGCCTCCCAAAAAGCACTTGGTTTAATATCATCAGCCCGACATACTATTTGTTTATTTGGGTTAACTTAAGATTAAAACTTCTTTAAATTGAGGTATGTGCCCCTCATAATAATATTTCAAACGATGCCCATTAACTTTAAATATCTTTCCAGTGTTAGGATCTTTAGTCACAATAGTTCCATAATGATAGAATTTAATTACCTTAAATGGCCGTAACCATATGAATTTCAGTTTTCCTGGAAACAATCTCATTCTTGTATTATATAATATAACTTCTTGTCCATGTTCAAATTTCTTCTTAATAATCTTCCAATCCTGGCGCATTTTCATTTTCTCTTTATAGATTTTATCATTATCATATGCTTCATTTATAATCTCCTCAAGTTCATTGAGTTGCAATAACCTTTTCTCCCCAGCATTTTTTAAATTAAAATTAAATTTCTTAATAGCCCAAAATGTTTTATGTTCTAATTCTACAGGTAAGTGACATGTTTTTCCAAATATCAGTCTGTATGGGGACATTCCTATAGGAGTCTTATAAGCACTTTTATATGCCCATAATGGTGTGTCAAGTCTAGCAGACCAATCCAATTTGTAAGGGTTTACATCCTTTTCTAAAATGTGTTTAATTTCACGATTTGATATCTCTACTAGACCACTAGTCTGAGGATGATAAGCAGTAGAGAATCTATACATAATATCATATTTCTTAATTAATTTTTTGATTCTCTTATTCCTAAAATGCGATCCTCCATTAGTAATAATTACTCTTGGCATTCCATATCTTGTAAAAATATTTTTAATTAAAAATTTAGAANTATCGCATGTTTTAATTTATTCATTAACATCATTAAAAATAGTAGGCCAATAAAATCCAGCTTGTAAAATTTTATATATAGTTATATTTGTTCTAAAATTTCCTCCAAGTTCAGAATCATGGCATCTTTCAATTATATGTTGAGTTTCTTCATAAGGCACACATCTTCTTATAATTAGATANCATCGCATGTTTTAATTTATTTATTAACATAATTAAACATAGTAGGCCAATAAAATCCAGCTTGTAAAATTTTATATATAGTTATATTTGTTCTAAAATTTCCTCCAAATTCAGAATCATGGCATCTTTCAATTATATGTTGAGTTTCTTCATAAGGCACACATCTTCTTATAATTAGATATTTCCATCGTTTATATAAATATGGGTCATCCCAAAAATAGTCTTTTCAATTATATACAAACTTCTTTAATTGTGGATTTTTTATATCAGGTGGTAGAATATCACTTATAATATAATTCACTATATCAGCATACCACAGTACATCTATTTCATCAATACTATATAATTGTTCATCAGCAAAAATTCTCTAAATTTTCATTTGCAAAATTGGCTAATATTTCTATTTATACTCTAGACAAATGATCAGCTATTTGATTATCATTTTCCTTTCTATCAATCACGGTAAAATCAAACTCTTGCAATAGAAGTATCCATCTAATTAATCTTGGTTTAGCATCCTTCTTTTGCATTAAGTATTTCATAGCAGAATGATCTGTATGCACTATATATTTAGTTTCAACTAAATAAGGTCTAAATTTATCAAAGGCATAAACAATAGCTAGTAAATCTCTTTCAGTAGTGGTATAATTACTTTGAGCATCATTTAGAGTCTTACTAACATAATNGCTAATATTTTTATTTCTACTCTAGACAAATGATCAGCTATTTGATTATCATTTTCCTTTCTATCAATCATGGTAAAATCAAACTCTTGCAATAGAAGTATCCATCTAATTAATCTTGGTTTAACATCTTTGATTATCATTTCTCTTCTATCAATCACGATAAAATCAAACTCTTGCAATAGAAGTATCCATCTAATTAATCTTGGTTTAGCATCCTTCCTTACATTAATTATTTCATAGTAGAATGATCTGTATCCACTATATATTTAGTTTCAACTAAATAAGGTCTAAATTTATCAAAGGCATAAACAATAGCTATTAAATCTCTTTCAGTAGTGGTATAATTACTTTGAGCATCATTTAGAGTCTTACTAACATAATATATAACTTTAAAAACATTATCTTGCCTTTGTCCTAATACAACCCCAATAGTATAATTATCTCAAATTGTTTTTCCCAATCAGGTGGTACTATTATAGGTGTAGTGACTAACTTTTTCTTTAATAACTCAAATGCTTTTATGCATTCTTCATTAAAATCAAATTTTGTATCTTTTTTTAAAAGTTGGCATAGAGGCTTAGTTATTTTTGAAAATTTTTTTATGTAGCGCCTGTAAAAACCAACAAGTCCTAGAAAACTTCTCATCCCTTTAACATTAGTAGATGGTGGTAATTTTTCTATAACTTACATTTTTACAGGATCTACCTCCATGCCTTTTTTAGAAATTTTATGCCCAAGTACAACACCTCATGCAACCATAAATTGACATTTTTCTCAATTTAATATTAAATTGACTTTCACATTCTTCCAGAACTTTTTATAAATAATTAAGGCATAATTCAAACAAAGTTCCAAATACGGAAAAATTATCCATAAACACTTCTATTCCATGTTCTATAAAATTACTAAATATTGATATCATACATCTTTGAAATGTTACAGGTGCATTGCATGGTCCAAAAGATATTCTACGAAAAGCAAATGTTCCATATGGGCTTGTAAACGTTGTTTTCTCTTGATCCTCTGAAGCAACTGGAATTTGGTGATAACCGGTATATCCATGTAAAAAGTAATAATACTTATTCCCAGTCAATCTATCCAACATTTGGTCTAGAGAGGGTAAAGGAAAGTGATCTTTTCTGGTGGCAATATTTAATTTTCTATAATCAATGCAAATTCGCCAACCAGTTACTTGTCTTATTGGTATTAATTCATTTTTCTCATTTTCTTCAACAGTCACTCCTTTTTTTGGTATACAGTAAGTTGGGCTTACCCAAGCACTATCTGAAATTGGATATATATTTCCAGCATCAAACCATTTTAAAATCTCTTTTTAAACAACTTCTTTCAATATTGTGTTTAATCTTCTTTGAAGATCCGCTTTAGGTTCATGTTGTTCATCTAATAAAATTTTGTGCATACAAATTGAAAGACTAATTCCCTTAATATCTGCTAAAGTCCATCCAAAAGCCATTTTATACTTTTTTAACAATTCTATCAACTTTTTTTCCTGAATCTCAGCTAACTCAGAAGATATAAAAACCGACAATGTAGATGACTTTCCTAAAAATGCATACTTTAAATTGGTAAGTAATATATTTTATTCAAGTTCAGGTGGTTTAATACTTGAATGAGTAATATTTTTACTATCGTTTCCATCAAGTCTAACGTTTCAAATTTTCCCTTAATATATTTCAATTCTTCTTCTTTAATTTCATCTTTATTGTCAAAAATTTCTCCTTGCTTAAACTTATCTTTGAATTCTTTCTTAAATTGTTCATTACTTAGAAATTCAGCTACTTCCATCCTGAAACATTCATTATATTTTTTCTATTGCAGGATATTTCATAGCTTTGACTATATTAAATTTCACTTCTTGATCATTAACTC
>JXCR01138215.1:11983-28465 GCA_002079205.1 Phalaenopsis hybrid cultivar
TTTTGGTTTTCATCTTTAATACACTTTACTTGAGTTAAATCTTTACTTTTCTTTTCTCTTTGTTTGGCTAGTTTGTACATATATTTTTCACCCTCCTTAGTATCTAATCTATTATAAAGATCATTAAAAGCAGTATTTTTAGCGTCACCGATTGTTCTTTTAGACTCTCTGCGAAAACCCACTTATTGTGTAATGATACTATCAAATCCCAAGTCTGATTTGACTCCAAAAATTGCATTTCTTCATCTATGACAAGCTCTCACTTAAGCAGTATCCTTAAAGTATTGTGGTTCATCACTACCAGTTAGTAACAACTATTGTAAAGAAAGAGAATACATGTTTATGGGTCGTATCACTCTATTGTATCTTCTAACTTTTATGGCAGGTAACTGAGGAGCTTCCAGTGCTCCTTCTGGTTGAGCGTTTTTTTCTTCTCTCTTGATCACCAGTGTCATCTATCTCAACATATCTAAATTCTTTAGAAGTAGCTGACAGGTTATCATGAATCTGACCCTGTCCTTGTACATCTCCATTTTATTGAAAAAGACATTCCTGTTTCGAATAATCTAAAAACTTGTACCCAAATTTATCTAAGTCATAACCAATGAAAGTGCACTTGACAAATTTTGGGTCAAGCTTGATCCTGTACTTTGCATCAACATGCACATATGCAGAACTCTCAAATACTCTTAAATGAGATATACTTTTTTGTCACTCTTGACTTCTTCAAGCAAGCTTTTTTGTAAGGCTACTGATGGACTACGGTTAATCAGATCAAATACAATGTTTACTACTTCAGCTAAAAATTGTTTTGGCAAACCTACATGTAGCCTCCTGCTTATAACATGCTCCATGATTATTTTGTTCATATGCTTAACCAAACCATTCTTATTGTTTAAGAAAGGCAGAGGTAGACCCAGGAAGACTTGGGCTTATTGTATTAAAAATGATCTTAATTTATTATAACTAAATGAAAATTATGACCTAAATAGGACACAATGGAGAAAAAGGATTCATGTAGCCGACCCCACACAGTGGGATTAAGGCTTTGTTGTTGTTGACTCAATGGAGAAAAATGATTCATGTAGCCAACCCCATTAGTGGGATTAAGGCTTTGTTGTTGTTGTTTTTGTTCAAAGACGCAATAGAGAAAAAGGATTCATGTGGCCGGCCCCACGTAGAGGGATTAAGGCTTTGTTGTTCAATGGAGAAAAAGGATTCATGTAGCCGACCCTACGTAGTGGGAGTAAGGCTTTGTTGTTGTTGCATGGAGAAAAAGGATTCATGTGGCCGACCCCACGTAGTGGGATTAAGGCTTTGTTGTTGTTAGAGAAAAAGGATTCATGTGGCCGACCCCACGTAGTGGGCTTAAGGCTTTGTTGTTGTTGTTGTGAAAAAGGATTCATGTAGCCGACCCCACGTAGTGGGATTAAGGCTTTGTTGTTGTTGTTGTTTCTTATTCATATGGCCGACCAAAGTAAATGAAAATATGACACTAAATAGGACGCAATGGAGAAAAAGGATTCATGTAGCCGACCCCACATTAAAAATGATCTTAATTTATTAGAACTAAATGAAAATATGACACTAAATAGGACGCAATGGAGAAAAAGGATTCATGTGGCCGACCCCACGTAGTGGGGTTAAATCTTTGTTATTGTTGTTGTTGTTGTTGTATGCTTTAATATTTATTTTTTTAATCATATTATACGTTGTTGTTATTGTTGAAAAAGGATTCATGTAGCCGACCCCACGTAGTGGGATTAAGGCTTTGTTGTTGTTGTTGTTTGTTGTTGCAGCTTAACCAAACCATTCTGTTGCGGTGTCCTTGGGACAATGAACCAACTCATGTCTGCCCTCATCTGTAGAACAAAAACTTCTGAACTTATGATGACGGTATTCGCCCCCATTATCAGATCTGAGACAATTCAGCTTCAAGTTTGTCTCATTTTCTACCATAGTCTTTCACTTCTTAATGACTTCAAATAAATCAAATTTTAATTTTAAGAAATAAACCCACACGTTTCTCGAGTGATCATCAATGACATGATAAAATAACGAGAGCATTCAATGGACTGAACTAAAGTAGGACCTCATATGTCAGTATGCACTAACTTCAGTTTATTTGATTTCACCACTGACCTGCTCTTAGAGAAAGAAACTTTCTTCTGCTTGTCATAAATACAGTTTTCACAGATATCCAGATCAACTGATTTCAAATCTTGAAGCTTATTTTTAGAAAGTATGAACTTCATACCATTCTCGCTCATATGGCCAAGTCTACGGTCACAGACATGTATCCACCCTATTTCCAGCCACATCAATGAAATCAATCATTTCATTGATCGATAAAAGTTGTCTTCAATGTTCACCCGAGCCATCACTAACGTTCCTCTGGTCACCTTCCACGAATCACATGTGAAAGTAGTCATGAGTCTTGACCTTGTCAGCTGGCTCAAAGAGATGAGATTTCTTTTTAAACTTGAAACAAGTCAAATTTCAGTAAGCTTTCAATCTGTTTAATTCAGAAACATGATATCAACATCACTCTTTCCTACTATGTTACAGACCATTTTGTCTCCCAAATAAATATTTTTTTCCTAAATCATTCTGAGTGTAATTTTTAAATACCACCTCTTTATTGGGCAAGCATGAAAATAAGCATCTGAATTTACTATTCTAGATGCAATGCTGACTAGGGATAACACCAGGGAGTCCTTTTGAATTTAATCGGTGGAGATATCATTCCTGTCATCCATCATCAGCTTTCATTAGAGTTTTGCAGTCCTTCTTGAAATGTCCTTTCTTACCATAGTTCCAGCATTCACTGTTATTTCCTTTGTCTGATCTGGACTTTTCTTTCCAAATCTTGAATTTGTCTCTATCTGTATTCCTGTCCAGAATCCTTTCTTTGTTATCAGCATTCAATGCGGAACCTGAAGATTCATCATTTGCTACTTTTCTGCGAATTTCTTCATTCAGCATCAGACCCAAGTCCCTGAAAATTACTCACCGTCGTTACCAAATCTCAATTGTCTGACAATGAAGATAGTATCACCAGTGGTCTAACCTCATCATCAAACTTGGTCCTCACATAACACAATTGGCTCGTCACTGTGTTGAAATTATTGAGACGCTCTGTCATTGAACTATCTTCCACCATCTCCATGTTGAATAACTTCTTTATAAGAAAAAACTTAATAGAAGCAGAATGTTTTTTCGTACATCTTTGTTAGTGTCACCATTGTTGTGAAATTAGGGCCAAGAAAAACAGGAATCGACACAAAGCCAGAAGAACACAAAGATTTAACGAGTTTCAACAAAGATGCATACATCCTCGGGAGCAGAGCAGCGAATTTCACTATTTCAGAGAGCGAGTTAAGTTACATACCCAAGGGCTACACATATATATAGATATATAAAAAACTCATAGATTAATTACCAACACGCCCTCGCTCCCCCCAACCCACTAATCCAAGAGACACATCTTCACACGAAGAGACACATCTTCATTCCAGGAGACACACCTCTCTAAATCCAAGAGACTCCAAATTCCTCGTATATGAGTCATACCTAACAATTCTCCACCTTGACGAATATACAACCCCTTATAAGAAAAAATCATGGAGTTTCTTACACCGAAGTGGGTTGGGCAACCATGTCAACTAGCAACTGCAAACATTCAACAAGTTCAATTCACCCAAGAACTTATTGAAAATATTTAGCTTGGTCAACATACCTGCTGCAACTCCTACGACAAACATGTGAACTCTGCTCGTCGAGCACATGCCGCAACTCCTACGACAAACTTGCGAACACCTGCCTCAACTGCACGTGTCGCAACTCCTGCGAACACCTGTCGCAACTGCACCTGTCGCAACTCCTGCGAAAAAAATTGCGAACACCGCTGGCCAAGCACCACTTGTCGCAATTGCACCTGCCGCAACTCCTGCGACAAACTTGCAAGCTCCTGTCGCAACTGCGTCTGCCGCAACTCCTGCGACAAACTTGCGAACTCCTGTCGCAACTGCATCTGCCTCAACACCTGCGACAAACTTGTGAACTCCTGTTGCAACCTCACCTACAACAACTTCTGCGACAAACTTGCGAACACCTGCCGACCGAGCACTATCTGCCGCAACTGCACCTGTTCGCGATAACTGCACGCAAACTCTTGTTCACGAACTCCACCTCGCTGAACACCACGAAGGTTCGTGAACTGTCGCGCCTCGAAGCCTCGACACCGCCTCTATCGCGAACTTCCCAAAGAAGAACTCACTGAACCGCCACAGCCCTTTATCTGAACTGCTTCACACTTGTTCGTTCCCGCGAGCCCGCTTTGCTTGCGAACAATCCACAAAATTTGTGTGCTACTCATGTTCGCCACTGAACTCCTCTCTTCTGTGAAACTACATTCGCTCCTCGCGCGTCACTTCAGCAAAATAATTTGGTTCAGCACAATACAGGTTCCTCTAACAAAAATGAAAAATTCATTTTCTTCCTTGCCTCTGCCTGCAGCCACAGAAAGTGCACCCTTTGCCCAGGCTAACTTCCAAGAATTAACTCCCAAGGGAAATTCCTCTGGCATGAATAACTTCCAGGCCGACTTCCAAGGATAAAGGAATTAACATAGATACCAACTGTTGGAAATTAGGGCGAATAAAAACAGGAATCGACACAAAACCAGAACACAGATTTAACGAGGTTCGGCAAAGAAGCCTACATCCTCGGGAGCAGAGCGGTGAATTCCACTATTTCAGAGAGGGAGTTAAGATACATACTCAAGGGTTACACATATATATAGACATATAAAAAACCCATAGATAAATTACCAACACGCCCTCGCTCCCCCCAACTCACTAATCCAAGAGACACCTCTTCACACGAAGAGACACACATCTTCATTCCAGGAGACACACCTCTCCAAATCTTAGAGACTCTAAATTTCTGGAATATTAGCCATACCTAACAACCATGAGATCTACTGTGGTTTTCTCATTTACAATGTTGAACTCAACAAACGAGAAAAGTGACAATTAAATCAAACCCAATGCTATTCGATCCAACACTTTTCATTCCTTCATAGGCATAAGCTCAGGCTTCTTGGTAATTCCTTGTTGTGGTAAGTATAATTTTTTCTGATACAGCAAATCCTTCATCTACATCTTGCAGAAGAGAAGTTCGTCTCATTGAACTTCTCCATTTTGTACATTGCTTTTTTGGTCATTACTCCCACTCGAATCGAACCTCACTTGGTTACCAGTACAATAAAAATATTGAGAACAATTCTCAACTTTACCGAAGTTTAGAATCAATTAGAAACTAAACCACACCACTAAATAATAGAATCGCGCAAATTCGAGAAAAATTGGAACAAAATCTAAATGGAAGCACAATCAAAACAAACCAGAGAAGAACATAGAAATTTAACGTAGGAAAACCCCGAGAATAAGAAAAAATAACATAACCATACCACCAATAGATTCCACTAATTCAAAAAATTTTTGCAGAAAAATCACACCAGTATTTTCTCTACACACAAGAAAACTTACAGGACTCACTTCAAACCCTTCTTTCTTCGATCCAACGCGAAAAACACATGTCAAGATCCCATAATCCTCCTCTCTGACACTTCTCACATTGACCGAGAACTCGTACATGAAGCATTGCACCCAGAGCCAGTTTTACGACGCTCGAAATTGGTCTTAAAACCAAAAAAATCGTGTCAACTACTTTGAACACCTAGGCGCCCAGACTTGGCCCATAAGCGTGAAGCTCTCATTCAGTGTTGAAACAAAGTGGGCGCAAAGGTAACCCCCTCTCTGTTTGTGCCCACACGTGGGCGCTAAAGCGCTTACGCCCCCTCTTCAGTCAGCACTGAAATATTTGACGCTTAAGCACCCAAAGGGGGCATAAAAACGCCCCCACCAATATGTTTGCCCGCATGTGTTTGGTCTTCTTGATTGTGTGCTAGTGCTTCAAATCAGGCTTCACACCTAACACAAAGCGATGGCCAGCCAACTGAACTAACTGGTAGAGGGGCCAGGCGAACTCGGTCTAAGGAGGCTGGTCCTGATTATTACGAAACCAAGCGAGAGCAGCATTTAGAAGGGGGGCTAGTCCCAATTCCTACAGAGACAAGCAAGAGTGGCACTTTGAAGGGGCGACAATACCGCCAACCCCTTGCTGCCTTCCTTTTCTGTCGTTCTCATTTTCTTTCTTGTTTCCCGCCTGATGGGAGTCTATTTATATGCTTGTTGCTGCAATTAGGTTTAGGTTTTGTGTGAGTTATTTCAGATTTTGGCAAAAGTCTGTGTTTTCCCTTGCAAGGGTCGGATCCGAGGACGGATAGTACTCCGGTTGTATCCACTCTGAGGTAGTGATGTACATTCTCCAATCTTCCTCCCCACCGCTCCTCCTAAAGCCCTTTTAGCTGTAGGCTATCCCTGTTGTCCCTGCCGCCCCCTTTCCCTACAGCAGGCTTGCTGTCCACCCAACCAATCGCCAACCAGCACTCTACTGCCTTTCTCCCTGCTTCCGCTGGCCCTCAAACAGCCGAACGCACACTTTCCAGCCAAATTTCCATCTATCCCGCCCGCAATCTGTATTCAAGAGCCCCATACCAGCTGATCTCCTTGTTGTCCAATCCACCCCACCATCATCCAGCACCCCGCCACTTCCTTTCCTGCAGCCTCCTTACGTTACAATCTTTTCTTCTGATCCTAGTCAAGAACTGTTGTTATTATGTCTTATTTTAGTTGAGTCGTGTTTTGTAACACTCACTAAGTTGATTAATAAAATTTCTATTTCCGCTAACTTTGAACTAGTTTCGGTATCATTCATACTTTGAATTTGTATCATTCCCTATATACTTGATTGACATATGTTGCTTGAACTTCAAAAAAACAGAATTGAAATCTAATTCAAGAATGGCAAGCTAGCAACATATTCCAACACTAAATTATCTATCTTATTTTATATCCATGTTTTACGTGTCATTCTCGCGGCCTTCAAATGCAGCTGACGCTTCTACTGATTGCTTTTTAAATTGGCCCATACAAAGTATAATCATTAAGCCTAATTTAAAGTTGCTAAAACACAATGAACTCGTATACTAAATAACACAGAGAAAGGCCGCCTCTTAAATAGAACAATCTTGTTAAAACACAAGACAATTTAGAAGATCCATGATTCACTGTAGTATAAACACTTTGTACTTCTAAACAAGCCTGAACTTCTGAAATTATTATGGTAGATTAATTAAACTGGGAATAAAGAGTCGAACATATAAACAAAATAGGAGGTTTTAAAAAATATCCATGACCATGGACCAGAAATACCTCTGTGCCTGAAATACCCATCGCAAGACCGATGTCAGCCTCATGTAAAGCGGGAGCATCATTGGTCCCATCTCCAGTGACTGCAACAACTTCACCCATCTTTCTCAGATTGGTCACTAAAGTATGCTTGTCTAGAGGCAACGATCGAGCCATTACCTGTTAAACAAGTTCACACAAGTATTAATTAGTTGGCCCGTCTGGCAAAATAAAAATAAGAAAAAAAAAATTGAATAAAACCTGAAGCCTAGGAATTAACTCCTTCAACTCCTCCGGGCTCTTGCTGCGAAATTCAGGTCCTTCTATTGCCAGACCATCATCTGTCAATATTCCACACTCTTTGGCAATGGCTTTAGCTGTATTAATATTGTCTCCGGTTACCATCCGAACTATTATTCCAGCAGTTATACAAGTCTGAACTGCTTCCCTTACCCCAGGACGCACTGGATCTTTTATTCCAAAAACAGCTATCAGTGTATAACCATCAGTAGAAATTTCATCACCTTTTGGCACTTCATCCATGTCTTTGTAGGCCAAACAAAGTGTCCTTAAAGCATCATTGGCAAAAAGAGTAATGACATCCATTATAGTTTTTGTTTGCTTTTCAGATAAAGGTACATCATGTCCTTCACGATCAAGAATCTTATCACACAACTGCAAAATTATTTCAGACGCGCCTTTGCAGAAAGCACGATATCCTCCTCCTGGACGAGAAACAAGAACAGACATCTTCTTCTTAACAGAATTAAAAGGTTCCACCTTCAATCTCGTGCAATCTCGATGCTGGGTGGTGTCGACGACTCCTTCAAGATCCAAGCCAAACTCCAACAGCGCAGTTTCAGTTGGAGTACCCAAAATGGTGTTTTTTCCATCTTTTCCTCTTACCACTTCTGAACCACTATTTAGGAATATACACTGCAAAAGAATTCCTAATACCTCACCGGACAAAGTGGCCTTCAAATGCTCTGAAGTTTCCTTACCCCTGCATGATTTAGACTCTTCACAAATCCAAATCTTATCAACTACCATGTGATTTGTTGTCAAAGTTCCAGTTTTATCAGTGCAAATGCATCCTGAAGATCCCATCGTCTCACATGCTGATAAATGCCTCACAAGCGCCTTATCATCCATCAGTTTCTTCATCGCAAATGCGAGACTCAATGTCACGGCTAAAGGTAGCCCCTCCGGAACTGCAACGACGATTATGGTGACCGAAATTGCGAAGTAATTTAGTATTAGCAACGCATCATTTGGGAACCATTTTAACAGGCCAACATGAATCGCCTTGTCCACTAGAAATCTGGCCACCAACACGACAAAAGTTAGTGTGGCAAATACCAAACCTATCTTTCCGATGATTGTGGCAACACCATTAAGCTTCACCTGCAAAGGTGTTTCGTCCTCACCTCCCTGGCTCAAAGTTTCCATCAGTCTTCCCCATTCAGTTTTCATACCTACTGCTGTAACTAACATTTTAGCAGACCCATCCTGAACTTTAGTTCCAGCTAGTAGGAATGGCTTTTCATGAGAAACTTGCACAGGATCAGCTTCCCCCGACAAGCTTGACTCATCTATTGATAATGAATAGCCAGATATGTAAAGCCCATCAGCTGGGACCTGATCCCCAATAGAAAGATGAACAATGTCTCCAACAACGAGATCGTAGATGGAGACTTTTTGTCTGTAACCATCTCTGGTAACTTGCATGAAAATCTTTTTCTTTTCTCGGTCGAGGTCTCTGAACTGCAGTGATTGTTTGTAGTCGCTGACAGCTGTGACGGAAACTACCAAGAAAATACTAAGGATGATCCCAAGTCCATCATACATCCCCTTTGGCCAACCTTCGGTGGCAAGCCCAACTCCTATGGAAACTATGGCACAGACCATAAGAATTATTAGGGTCAAATCTTGCAATGCATCCCATACAAACATCCAGAAACTTCTAGCTGGTTTCTCCGGAAATTTATTGGCTCCAAAAACATTCTGTCTTTCAGACAAATCACTTGTCTTAATGCCGTCTTCCAGAGAGACGGACAATTTTCTGGATATCCCATCAACACTTCCATGAAATTTTAAGCTCTTTGAATTGTGCTCTCGTGCAATGGTGGCTAATTCATCAGGGCTAATGTAGAAACCGGCTTTCCTAGCCTCCTCAGGAAGCTTATATTCGATATTATTTGCAGCTGTTGGGCGAGCAAAATCAAATTCCAGTAATCAATTATTTAGTAAGATCCACAATTAATGAGGACAAGTCTAAACAAAGCTTCAATACATATCATACCATCAATAAACGTCAAAGCAGCCTTCTGAACATACAGAGCAACACGAATCTTTTCCTGAGAAGAGAGCCCGGTTTGTCAGAAAAGATAGAGAGATTTAATAACTTATTTCAGGATAAACTTCCAGGTCCTGGCCATACTTCTATCTAAAGATATAGCAGCAATAGTAAGCAATCTTTTTCATAAAATAAAAACAGAGTAAAAATAGTGATAGAAATCAGACTATTTAAACAAGATTCTGATCGAATCTGCGCAGCCACATAGGTTAATTGTAAACATGCAAGGCCATCTTGTCACTCCCTACCAATAGAAGAAAGAGTTTTTCTCCTCAGGCGAAGCAACATGAAACTCATGAAATAGAATAATAACAAAAGGGAAGATTGCAGGGTAAAATAGAATGCCTGAGTAAACATTTAAACTTTGATCATTAAAAGAAAAAAAAAAGCCAGTCTCAAAATGTTAAAGTTGTCTACACAATATCTCAAAATATAGAAGCACCTTTGACATTGAAGTCATTCACACAATTCAATATCGAGATGAATTTCGAGCATTATTACGAAGAAAAAAGCAGATGGGAAATCTATAATGTGCGTTAAACTTTGACAACAAAGGCTTGATACTTTGGTTGACTCAGTTGTAGATTTCTCCGTGCTAAGATTCCTAAATGTGTTGTTTGGATACCACCAAATTACGATGAATTAAGAAAATAAGGTTAAAATAAGCCTAATCACTGATCAGGCGCCTCTAATTATCAGATCATGTTTTTCTAATTGAAGAATGTTGGAGCAGCATATCAAAGACTGATCAAAAGTATGTTTATAACACAAAAAGATGTAATCCTGAGGTTCATTTTGATGACTTCCTACTTAAAAACAAAGAACCTCAAGGGTACTTGGTTGAGCTCTCTAAGATGTTTTTAACATAAAGGAGATATAATCTAATCTCAATCCTTCCAGGTGTATTTTTATCACACATTCAAAGAAGTTTCTTAGCTGTAGGATTTCTCCCAATAGGAAGAAAGTCAATCATAATGAGTTGACATGATTATGGGGACATTGTCTTCTCACCCAATCAAAGATGACAGGAAACCAAAAAGAAAACCTGTTGCTTTGAGCCAATTCATCTCTCAATCAAATAGAGTAATGCTATACAATTCAAAGGAGAAATAGTGAGAACTTAAAGTAACCAGAGGATTGTAAGAGAACAATCTAAAAGCAAAAATTGCACATGATGATTTTTCCTATTCTCATTAGTCCTGGAATAGAGTAATCTTTACATATCTACTTAGAAGCCCGTGACTACGTATTTAGTTCAAAATTAGTTCAACAAGAAAACTAAAAGCAATTTCCTATATATTCAACAAGAAAACTAAAATAAATAGTTAGATATTTTTAATTGACCCGCTTTTGACGGCTCAAACATTTTAATTCACCAATGTTTAGCACAGGATTCTCTATTCAAAACCACTTGTGAAACATATCAAGAAACCATGCGCTAAATTTAACCAATCAACCCTTCATACACGTTTCTTTAATGTTTGGGTAAACATTAAAATATATATGAAACTGGATGTTAAAATTGACAATGGAGGAACTGTTTTGTTCCAAATATAGATGTGCAAATAAACTCAAAATTTATAGATTATATAAGGATCAAGTTAAATGCCCTTTATTTTACAAAATTTTTAAAGAGATGGCTTCTTTTTTTTTTTTGTTCTTTTCGATTTTTTAATCTTGATGTAAAGTAAATATAACTATTCTACATGCATCCATTTAACTTAGCACCTATTCGGAGAAAAACAAACAACACCAGAAAATTAAAGAAGAAAAATGCTTTTTATATGATTATGGCATGGCAAGCCAATTCCCAATCTAACAAGCAACTTTAGCCCAGTAACATTGCAAATGATATAATACAACCGATTCTACTCTATGGATGATTTTGGATGAGCGTAAAAAAAAATGAAAAAAACCTAAAGTAGAAACCATGCTATATCTACAGCACAACCCATCAGCTGTCCATCATACACGGTATCAATCATCCTCTTATGTACAGTTTCTAAAAAATTTTGGGATGTGACAAAAAATTAGATCAATATTATGCTATGGCTTTTAGCACTCTCGCAAGTAGATGTGGGTAATTGCTATGTTTACATTAAGCTTAATCCAATTTTTTATATTTGTTTGAGGACTGAAGCAATACATAAAAATAAATTCAAATTTCACAGAAAGAAATATTGATTGAATATGAAAGATGTTGATATTCTCACTTTCAAAATTTACAAATCAAAGTATTAAGGTTGTCAAATCGTCTAACCCTTGGAACAAATAAAGGTCTTACAAATGTGAGATTATAGTCTTGCCCATTTAAGTATGTAAGCATTAGCAATTCGGCATCTTGTAAAAGACAATACAAAAGTTTATTGTGCAATAACGTCGTAACTTGCCTGAGAATTTCCGCCTAGTAAGAATTTAAGACATCTAGAAAACAAAAGCACAACGTAAAATATTTCAAACATTCATATTGGAAGCTTCACTAACGTAATTGTAGAGCATCATAAGTGAAAACTTGTGATCGACAATTCAAGTAGATGGTCTATCCACAAACACTAGACATCGCTAGAAACGAGACGGCACAAGAAAAAGCTGCAGAAAATAAAGCATACCACAAACCTCACATAATAAACGCCCCTCAGACCTCCTTGCGTACGTGATTACCCTCAGGCTGGATTTCTCCCATGCAGAATCATATTTTCCGCCCTTGGTTGTTGTGTCGGCCAGCCAGCTTAGTTGGGCCGGCTGAGGTTGGCCAGCCAGTTTAGTTGGGTTGGCTGAGGCTGGCCAGTCCAGAAAGGCGCAGCTTTGGCCAGCATAACAACCCCCTCTAAAAAATTTTTCTTCTAAACATAATGTCACGGCGTCGAAACTAATGGCACCTCATCATCAAGAATAGCAGCACTCAAAAAAATAGCGTTGACGCACCCAATCCGAAACCTGAGAGCATGACACTGCAGAGCCTTAAAATCGGCGCCTATAATCGCACCACAACGCTTTAGCACTCATAATCGATTTTTATGTAACTTTTTACTTATTGTGTCAGTTTTGTCGAATGAAAGTTATATTGGATTTTGAATTCTCTTTTTAAATGAGAGGAGCGGAACGTCTTGGAATGTTCTAAAGTGTGAATAAACTTGAGTATCGCGTACGTTTTCGTTCAAATTTTGCTTCCAATCTCTGGAATGGGTTTCTACAAAGTTCACATCATCCCACAACATACCAATTCTCCCCACGGCAATCATCTATTGTTCTTGACTAGTCTTCGACTACAAACCATACTCATCTACTACATAGTTAGCTATACCAAGTTCAAAGTAGGTTTTCATTTGTCATTACATTTTGGAATGAATTGAACTAACCGTAAATAAGTGATAATACACATACACATACACATAAAAAGGTCACATCCAGAATCTTGTGTGTAATGTGAAATCTTAAACTGAAATCCTATCAAATCAAAGTCCATATATAATTTCTCCAAGATTCCCCTCAACTCATCCTCTTTCTCTTTCTCTGATTTGTCATTGTTGGCTAATCCAACTTGTTTTTTTTGTAAAGATGGTTCAGCTAGGACTTCTGTAAATCAATTTATCAAGATAATCATCGAGAAAAAATCTCCCTCTCATGTATTTTGCTCTTTGAACTTAGGTCATATGCATAGTAAGGAGTAAAGTGTCAAAATAGTCCCCAACTATTTACATATGGTTGTTTAAAGTCCTGAAGGTTATAGAAGTGTCAAAATAGTCCCAATATTATTTAAATTTGGGCTGAAATAGTCCATATGGAGGACTATTAGAGCTTAATTTTAAAATAAATAGGGACTATTTTGATGCATCTGTAATATTTTGGAGATTATATAAATTTTGGATTAAAACAACATCGTGTAGGGGACTATTTTGACAATTTTATAAACTCTGGGACAAAAGCGGCCCTCTATAAATAGTCGAGTACCATTTTGACACTTTACTCGTTAAGTTTTTGACATATTTTCACGGATAAGATTGATCCAATAATCTCAACGAAGAGAGAAAAACGTTTATAATCACTTTCGGCTCCATGATAGTGCTCGTATTAATTCATCAAACAATTTTAGCCAAGCAGGGAATTCTCAACCACTGGCCTAAGATCGCACGGTGCAAAAGCGCTTAGATCTTGACCGAGAGAAATTTATTGTTTTTATTGACTTCGTCCGCCCGCGATCACATCCATTGATAGTTGTTTTATTTTTACATTACAACTGCTCGTGGCACCGTCGATCAGCTAATNCATACCAAGTTCAAAGTAGGTTTTCATTCGTCATTACATTTTGGAATTAATTGAACTAACCGTAAATAAGTGATAAGACACATATACATACACATGCACATACACATAAAAAAGTCACATCCAGAATCTTGTGTGTAATATGAAATCTTGAGCTGAAATCCTATCAAATCAAAGTCCATATATAATTTCTCCAAGATTCCCCTCAACTCATCCTCTTTCTCTTTCTCTGATTTGTCATTGTTGGCTAATCCAACTTGTTGTTTTTTTTTTGTAAAGATGGTTCAGCTAGGACTTCTGTAAATCAATTTATCAAGATAATCATCGATAAAAAATCTCCCTCTCATGTATTTTGCTCTTTGAACTTAGGTCATATGCATAGCAAAGTCCTTAAGGTTATAGAAGTGTCAAAATAGTCCTAATATTATTTAAATTTGGGCTGAAATAGTCCATATGGAGGACTATTAGAGCTTAATTTTAAAATAAATAGGGACTGTTTTGATGCATCTGTAAGCTCTAGGACTAAAATACACCGAGTAAAATGTTTGGGACTAAATTTTGGGACTAAAACAACATTGTGTAGATGACCGGGGACTATTTTGACAATTTTATAAACTTTGGGACAAAACCTGCCCTCTATAAATAGTCGAGGACTATTTTGACACTTTACTCATTAAGTTTTTGACATATTTTCACGAATAAGATTGATCCAATAATCTCAACGGAGAGAGAAAAACATTTATAATCACTTTCGGCTCCATAATATTGCTCATATTAATTCATCAAACAATTTTAGCCAAGCGGGGAATTCTCGACCACGGGCCTAAGATCGCACGGTGCAAAAGCGTTTAGATCTTGACCGAGAGAAATTTATTGTTTTTATTGACTTTGTCGCCCGCGATCACATCCATTTGTAGTTGTTTTATTTTTACATTACAACTGCTCGTGGCACCGTCGATCAGCTAATCAAGTCAGAATGGACTCCGTGAGGGCGAAGGCATCTATTCCGCGTTCCGCACAATTCAAAAACACAGAATCATATCCTAAAAGTAACGGCGTTGACAGAAACATCCCATTCACATCACTGCGATGCGCTTTCACAATGGGCATCGTCCGCCATTAATCAATCCATGCTAGGGTTTCAACTAAAAGAATCCCAAAAAAAAAAAAAAAAAAAAAAANTTTGTCGACCGCGATCACATCCATTGATAGTTGTTTTATTTTTACATTACAACTGCTCGTGGCACCGTCGATCACCTAATCAAGTCAGAATGGACTCCGTGAGGGCGAAGGCATCTATTCCGCGTTCCGCACAATTCAAAAACACAGAATCATATCCTAAAAGTAACGGCGTTGACAGAAACATCCCATTCACATCACTGCGATGCGCTTTCACAATGGGCATCGTCCGCCATTAATCAATCCATGCTAGGGTTTCAACTAANCTGTCACGGTTTATATAAACTGCGGTTTGAAGTTGAAAGTTGCACGAGCTATGAATTGCGTACGACATAGCGAGTTATGATGATGTTCGTCGTAGATCACAGGAGTTGGAGTCGGGCGTTGCACGAGCAATGAACTACTTAGGTCATAAAAGTCGCAATGGCAAGTTGTGAAGAAAATCTATAAACCTTAGGGGTCGTAGTCAAAAGCTGCACGAGCTTTGAGCCACTTAGGTCGTAGTTGGCTAGAGGTGGTGGTGGTTTGAACTTTGAAGCAACATTGGCCTGAAAGCGATGACAGTGAAGGCTGGAAGAGGCGAGGATAAAGGCAGTAGATGGAAAAGGCGACGAAATGAGGAGGCGAGTGCGGGGTAGCCTGAGGCGGCGGTAAAGGCAACCTAAGGCGGCAGCAGAGGCTGGAAGAGGAGGCAACCTGATGCGACGATAGCTGGAAGCGGCAGCAGCCTGAGGCGACGGTGACCCAAAAAAACAATGGCAGGCGGAGATGGAGGTGAAGGCGCCCGGAGGCAGCAATGGCTGGCGGAAGAGGCAACAGCCGGAGGCAATGGTGGCGGAAAGCGGTAGCGACAACTGTGACTTAAGATTACGGAGGCGACAGCCAAAGGACGATAACAACGGCTTGAGACGGCGATGGCGACCAAATATGGTGACTAGCAGAAGGAAACTACGGTAGGAAGGTAATGACGGTCGGAAGATGGAGGCAATGCTCAGAGGGTGGCAGCGGTGGCCTGAGATGGCGTTAGTGGCGGTTGTCTGAAAATGCAGTGGTGACCAACGACGGTGGTTAAGGAGCCCAGAAGTGGCAGCGGTGTTCGAAAGAGGCAATAGCTTGAGGCGGCGTTGAAGGCAACTCGATCCAGCGACAGTGACCAGAAGGCAATGGCTGCAGCAACGACGTTGATCTGAGATGACGGTGACCGCCAGAAGACAACGACGTCCTAAGACAACAACAGTCAAAAGGCAGTGGTGGTCGAAATGCCACGGGCCTGAGACAATGACAGCAGCCTGAAGGCAGCGACGATTAAAAGGCGGCGATGGCGGCGACGGCGGCGACGGCAGCGACGGCGGCGACGGCAGCGACGGC
>JXCR01138216.1:0-43972 GCA_002079205.1 Phalaenopsis hybrid cultivar
AGAATATATATATATATATATATATATATAGGATTGAAAGAAATCTAAATGAAAAATAGAAAAGAAAGAAAAAAAAATGGAAGTGAGGAGAAGCTTGAGGAAATGCCGAATAAAAAATTGGCTTCACTTGACCTACCTAAAGGGAAAACCTAAATACATTCTTAAACTTATACTTATGGATTAGATTATTTACTAGTAGTGTTCCCATGAAATTCCTATCCTTTGGATATTCTAAATGACTTAATATTACAACATATAGTCATTCCTGAAATGAAAAGAAGACTAGAACTCTTAAACTTGATGACTAGATAATCTGGTAACTACAGAGTTAATTTAATTACTTGAATGTTTTCTAAAAATCTCACTATGATATTTATCTAAATCAAACTTATAGTATTTTTGAATTAAAACTTTACTACAATAAATCATAACTTTTATGTAGAACAAAAATTGCTTGAGGACAAGTAATAGTTAAGTTTGGGGGATTTTAACCTAAGGAAAATATGTTGAGATTTTCATACCTATTTTATACTGTTTTTTATGATATTGAACTTTAAAAAAAGGCATTTTTGATGTTCTGTTGCAGGAATGATGAATTAGGGTCATTGGAATAAAAAGATGCAAAAAGGAGCGAATTTTGAGCAAAAAAGACCAAAATGTGAAGAATTAAACTAGGGCGCCGACGGCGAGCCCAACGACGTCAACGTTGAGATTTTCGCAATACTCCAGAATTAATTCACTTAGAAGGCCCACTGACAATGCCCTCGAGGTTGTCGACGGCGAGATCAGCGGTTATGTCCAACCAGGCTTTGGATGAGGACGAATTTTGGAGGGGTGCTTAGGCAACTCTTGGGAAAGCTCATCCACAACTTTAAAAGAAAATTTTGGCCAAAAATTAAAGAGAGCCTGGAGGTCCTAGAGGTTAGAAAGGTCCTAAATATTGAGGGAGACTCAAAATTGAAGTGTGAAAAAAGTGTAGAGAGTCTAAATTGTGAGGAATTCTTCGAGAGATTATTAGAGTAGAGGGAAAGTGAGAGATTTCTTCCTCCTTGCCGCTTTGAAGAGGAATTCTATGTGCTGTAAGGAAAGCAAGACATTCAGAGGAACTTCGAGGAGTTTTCTTGGGGAGAAATTAGAGATAAGTTTATTTACTTGTTGTAGTTTGTANTATATATATATGATTGAAAGCAATCTAATGAAAAAGAGAAAAGAAAGAAAAAAGATATGAAAGTGAGGAGAAGCTTGAGGATATGTCTAATCAAAAATTGGCTTCACTGGACCTACCTAAGGAAAGACCTAAATACATTCCTGAACTTATATTTATGGATTAGATCTTTTACTAGTAATGTTCTCATGAAGTTCCTATCATTTGAATATTCTAAGTGACTTAATATTACAATATATATAGTCATTCTTTAAATAAATAGAAGACTAGGACTCTTAAACTTGATGACTAGATAATATGGTAGCTACAGAGTTAATTTAATTACTTGAATGTTTTCTGAAAATCTCACTATGATATTTATCTAAATCAAATTTATAGTATTTTTGAATTAAAACTTTACTACAATAGATCATAACTTTTATGTAGTACTAAAATTACTTGAGGACAAGTAATAGTTAAGTTTGGGGGATTTTGACCAAACAAAAATATGTTAAGATTTTCATACCTATTTTATACTATTTTTGATGATATTTCACTTTAAAGAAAGATATTTTTGATGTTTTGTTGCAGGAATGATGAATTAGGATCATCGGAGAAAAAAATGCAAAAAAGAGCGAATTTGGAGCGAAAAGGATCAAAATGTGAATATTTGAACTAGGGCGCCGACGGCGAGCCCAACAAAGTTGAAGGTGAGATTTTCCCGAGACTCCAGAATTAATTCACTTAGAAGGTCCGCCAACGGCGTCCTCGAGGCCGCTGACGGTGAGCTTGGCGGTTATGTCCAATTAGGCTTTGGATGAGGATGAACTTTGGAGGGTTGCTTAGGCAACTCTTGGGAAAGCTCATCCACAACTTTAAAAGAAGATTTGGGTCAAAAGTTGGGAGGGAGGAGGCTCAAAATTGAAGTGTGGAAAAAGTGTAGAGAGTCTAAATTGTGAGGAATTATTTGATAGATTGTAAGAGTGGAGGGAAAGTGAGAGATTTATTCCTCCTTGCCGCTTCTAATAGGAATCTTGTGTGCTATAAAGAAAGGAAGAGATTTAGAGGAACTTTTAGGAGTTTTCTTTGGGAGAAATTAGAAATAAGTTTATTTATTATTGTAGTTCGTATGAGTTTGCTTTTACATATGAACTCCTAGTTTTGTTTTGTTTTCCTCATGAGATTTGAGTAATTTTTTGTCTTTCTCCTTGTCTTGAGATTTGTGAAATTGTGATTTGAATTGGTGAAGCCAGGAAAATATTTAAGAAATTGTGATGATCTTTTCACTTTGATCTTAATTTACTTTCAATCTTGCCAATTGATTTGTAAAATATGTTGAGTTTTCAACTAAAGTGAAGATTACATCCAAGTTTCAAGGAGGTCAAAGCCCTTAAAGGTTGGGTGCAAATAAATAAAGAAATAATATTGTCGGGTGTAGAATTGGAGATTTTAGAGTGACGGACTAAAATCTCCAATTCGGTCCTATCGCTTGGGTGCTGAAGTTTAGATGTTAGCCCTCAGGTGAGGGGAACGTGGGAGTTCCAAAGTGAGAGCCGGTATCCTCTCAGCCTAGCCGCAGATTCAGTAAACAAGTGTAGGATTAGTCAATGGTCTTTATGTCTGGACCAAAGGGTAAAGAATAGTTTTACTCGTATTTGGCACAATACAAATTGAACTGATTCATTTTATCCATTCACTATAATTTCTTGACAAGGAGAAGAATGNTTTAGAGATTTTAGAGTGACAGACTAAAATCCCTAATTCGGTCCTATCGTTTGGGTTTTGAAGTGTAGATGTTACCCCTCAAGTGAGAGGAACGTGGGAGCTCCGAAGTGAGAGCCGATATCCTCCCAGCCTAGTCGTGGATTCAGTAAACAAGTGTAGGATTAGTCAATATTATTTATGCCTGGACGAAAGGGTAAAGAATAGGTATGCTCCAATTTGGCACAATATAATTTGAACTAATTCNAAAGTGTAGATTTTGGCCCTCAGATGAGGGGAACGTGGGAGCTCCGATGTGAGAGACGGTATCCTCCTAGCCTAGCCACATATTCAGTAAACAAGCGTAGGATTAATCAATGTTCTTTATGCCTGGACCAAAGGGTAAAGAATAGGTATGCTCCTATTTGGCACAACAAAATTTGAACTAATTCACTTTATCCATTCACTGTAATTTCTTGACAAGGAGAAGGATACTTCCTTATATATTGAATATCACAATTAAACCCTCCTCAGTATCATTAGTTATTTAATAGTTATTAAAATTACATANCTTGGTGAAGCCATGAAAATATTTAAGAAATTGTGATAATATTTTTACTTCGATCTTAATTTACTTTCAATCTGACCAATTAATTTGTTAAAATATGTTGGGTTTTACAACTAAAGTGAAGATTACATCCAAGATTCAGGGAGGTCAAAGACCTTGGAAATTGGGTGCAAATAAATAGAGATATAAAATTATCAGGCGTAGAATTGGAGATTTTAGAGTGTTAGACTAAAATCCCCATATTGGTCCTATCGTTTGGGTGTTAAGGTGTAGATGTTAACCCTCAGGCGAGGGGAACGTGGGAGCTCCAAAGTGAGAGCTGGTATCCTCCCAGCTTAGCTGTAGATTAAGTAAACAAGCATAGGATTAGTCAATGTTCTTTATGTCTGGACCAAAGGGTAAAGAATAGGTCTCTCCCATTTGACATAATACAAATTAAACTGATTCATTTTATCCATTCACTATAATTTATTGACAAGGAGAATGATGCTTTCTTATATATTGAATATCACCTTNTCGCAGATTCATTAAACAAGCGTAGGATTAGTCAATGTTCTTTATGGCTGGACCAAAGGGTAAATAATAGGTATGCTCCTATTTGGCACAATACAATTTAAACCAATTCAATTTATCCATTCACTATAATTTCTTGACAAGGAGAAGGATGCTTTCTTATATATTGCACGTCGAACCTTCATTAGTATAATTAATTATTTAATAATTATTAAAATTACATATTTATTTCAATTAAACCCTCATTAGCATAATTAGTTATTTATGAGTTATTAAGAAAATTACATATTTATTTCAATTGTCTATTATTAACCCTAACTTTCTATCATTAGTTATTTATTAGTTATTCAAATTATTTACTTATTTCAATTGCCTATAAAACCTTCATTAGCATAATTAGTTATTTAATAGTTATTAAAATTATATATTTATTTCAATTGCCTACCCTCATTAGTGTAATTAGTTATTTAAGAGTTATTAAAATTACATATTTATTTCAATTGTCTATTAGTGACATATTAGTAAAATTAGTTATTTAAGAGTTTAAAATTACATATTTATTAAATTGCCGCACCTCTCCTTACATTAGTTATTTAATAGTTAGTAAAATTATCCATTTATTTCAATTGCCTATTAGTGACAGATAAACAAATTGAACGTCGTTGTATCTATTAGTGATAGATAAGCAAATTGAACGTCGTTGTTGTGATTAAAGTCCTAATAGATTAGTAATCATTTTATTTTAGTTATTAAAATTATATATTTATTTCAATTGCCTATTAGTGACAGATAAGCAAAATTGAACTTCATTGTTGCGATTAAAGTATTGCTTTTCTAAAATCTTAGTTCGTAGTTCTAATCTTACTCCCTGCGATTAATGCAGTTCTAAACCACTCCCTTGGGATAGATATCTAGGACTCCGTTAGAGCCCTATATTACTTGAGTGATACGTATACTTGCATTGATAAGTGTGACGTTACAATTATTGAATATTTATTACGTCCATATTTATTTTATATTTTTAAGCATATATAAAGTTCGGCCAAGTTTTTGGCGCCTTTGCCGGGGAGTGAGTGAGTAAAATCACAATTAGAGTAACGGACAAATTAGGATTATTAGAAAATTTTTTACTTGAATTACAACTTATTTTTATATTTGGTTAATTATATTACTGTGTAGTGATTTCAAATTCTATGCGTAAATTTGGACTTGAAAATATTATACCCTACGATTCGGAATTAGAATACACTGTTATAAGGATTAGAAGATTAAGAATAGAACCTAGAAATTCTGATACATTGGGAAACAACGTGAACAATCAAGAAATAGAGAATGAACACCAACCTAGACCCCTAAGTGATTATGCAAATCCTACAGTAGATGAAATTCACTTATCGATCCAAAATCTTGATGTAGCTACTAATTCATTTGAGCTTAAACCTGCTATTATCCAAATGGTACAAACAATCACGGAGGTACACCAAATGAAGATTCTAACTTACACCTCGCTAGTTTTTTAGAACTGTGTGCTACTTTTGATGCAGCTGCTAATTCATTTGAGCTTAAACCTGCTATTATCCAAATGGTACAAAACAATCAATTTGGTAGGTGCTAATTCATTTGAGCTTAAACCTGCTATTATCCAAATGGTACAAAACAATCAATTCAGAGGTATCCAAATGAAGATCCAAACTTACACCTCACTAGTTTTTTAGAACTGTGTGCTACTTTTAAATGTGACAGAGTCTCAAATAATGCTATTAGACTTAGAATTTTTTCCTTTTCACTGAGGGATAAGGCTAAGATGTGGTTAAATTCATTAGCACCAGGATCTATTAGAACTTGGGGAGACTCTTCTACTAGATGGTTAAATTCATTAGCACCTAGATCTATTAGAACTTGGGGAGAACTTTCACAGAAATTTCTTCTTCCATCCAAAACTGCTAAACTTAAAAATGACATAACATCATTCTGTCAAATTGATGGAGAGGTACCAGGATCTATTAGAACTTGGGGAGAACTTTCACAGAAATTTCTATCCAAATATTTCCCTCAACAGGATCTATTAGAACTTGGGGAGAACTTTCACAGAAATTTCTATCCAAATATTTCCCTCCAATGGATCTATTAGAACTTGGGGAGAACTTTCACAGAAATTTCTATCCAAATATTTCCCTCCATACAAAACTGCTAAACTTAGAAATGACATAACATCGTTCTGTCAAATTGATGGAGAGTTAATATATGAAGCTTGGGAGAGATTTAAAGATATTCTTAGGTAATGCCCTCATCATTCATTACCAGATTGGTTGATAATTCAAACTTTTAATAATGGATTAGTTGGACCTCTTAGATTGATTATAGATGCTACGGCTGGTGGTTCGTTAATGTCAAAACCATTTGATGAGGCTTATTCATTAATAGAAGATATGGCTACCAATAATTTTTAATGGCCCTCTGAACGGGTAAATATTAAAAGAGTAGCTAGTATTCATGATTCTGATGCAATATCTATGTTAGCTTTGCAGATTGCTGCAATATCAGAGAAATTAGATCACTATGGGATAAATTATTCTCTAACACCTCCTATGATGGAAGAAAATTCATCAGGGCAATTTGTGGATGTTCAACCTTTATATGGAACTTTAAATGCTATTAATAGACCCAACAACCCTTATTTGAACTATTATAACCCAGGTTGGAAGAATCATCCNGTATTTCAAACCATCATGTTACAAGATTTTAAATATGTGGAAAGATTTTTCAATTTCACATTTAGTAATCAATTTACCATATGAATAATTATAAAGAAAAAATAAAACTGTGAAAGTTAGTTTCATTTCCAAATGAGGGAATCTAACTTTTATTTGAGAGCTAAATTTTATAAGACTCAATTTCCTACAACACATAACATGCATACCAATCCAATATTTATTATCATATCAAAAATACCACCATCATTGACTTTTTGGAAGTGAAATACTAACTTCATGCATATATTTGTGATACCTAGGTAATGTAAGTGTAAATATCATACTTTGTAATTTGATGATTCCATTCATGTTTGTTGGAATATGTAAATGAAAAGTATGCAAGATAATTATCCTCTATAAATTGAGTTTAGAAAAAAGAATATTTTTATTTCTGACACTTGTTTGAAAAAACCATACTAGGAAAAAAAATATTGCACTCCATCATGTGACAACGTTTTAAATATGTGGCAAAATTTTTCTATTGTACATTCAACATTCAATCTACCATATAAATAGCTATTCAAAAAGTAAGACTGTGAAATTTGGTTTCATTTCCAATTGAGGGGATTTAACTTTCATTCAGAGCTAAATTTTACAAGGCTCAATTTCCTACACACAACATGCATACCAATGAAATATTTTTTATCATATCAAAAATACCACCATCATTGTCTTTTTAAAAGTGAAATACTACCTCCATGCATATATTTGTAATACCAAGTTGTTGTTATAAATGTAAATATCACACTTTGTAATTTGATGAGTCCATTTACGGTTCATTCATACTAGTTGGAATATGTAAATAGAAAGCATGTAAGATAGTTATCCTCTATCAATTGAGTTTAGAAAATGAATATTTTTATTTCCTGCACATGTTTGAAAAAACCATACCAGAAAAAAAAATTTTACACTCCGTCATGTGACAAGGTTTTAAATATGTGGCAAGATTTTTCTATTATACATTCAGTAATCAATCTACCATATAGATAGTTATACAAAAAAATAGGATCGTGAAAGTTGGTTTCATTTTCAATTGAGGCAATTTAACTCTTTCATTTCATAGCTAAATTATGTAAGACTCGATTTCCTGCATCTCATAACATGCATACCAACAAATTTTTTTTATCACATCAACAATTTAACCATCATTGTTTTTTTAAAAGTGAAGTACTACCTTTATTCATATATTTATGATACCAAGGTGTTCTATATGTAAATATCACACCTTATAATTTGATGAGTCCATTCAAGGTCCCATTCATGCTAGTTGGAATATGTCAATGAAAAGCATGCAAGATAGTTATTCTTTATCAATTGAGTTTAGAGAAAAGAATATTATTATTTTTGCCACATGTTTGAAAAAACTATACTAGGAAAAAAAATTACACCCCATCATGTGACAAGGTTTTACATATGTGGCAAGATTTTTTTTTTGTACAGTCGGTAATCAATCAACCATATAAATAGTTATATAGAAAAACTAGGACAATGAAAGTTGGTTTTATTTACAATTGAGGCAATTTAGCTATTTCATTTCATAGCTAAATTTTATAGGAATCAATTTCCTACAGCACATAACATGCATATCAATCATATCTTTATTGTCATATCAAAAATACCACCATCATTGCCAATTTAAAAGTGAAATACTACCTTTTGAGAAACCAGTAATTATGATAATTCCAGATGAGAGTGTTTTTTGTTTGCAACTTCTTACGCCAACTATACATTCTATCCAAAACCTTAAGATAATTAGCATTTTGCAACCACTTGATGCTTCTCAAATTTTCACTCAAATATCAAATTCTCACTCAAATATCAAATTCTCAAAATTATTAACCAATGAGAACATCACCCGACAGCAGCTAAAAACCCACCACACAATGACACAAAACCATTCACAGATGCAAATCCCCCCCAAAAGCAACACCCCAAAATTAATTCCAACATCCAACCACACCTCAAAACATGCACCTCTGGTGTTCACCAGATGGACTCTCCTAAAACAATGAGTTACTTTTGGCTGAGTGTTCAAGAAGGGGAGAAAGCGTCTCCAGTTTGAGTGGAGGTGGCTAAGCCACTTAGTATTCCCTTTCTGATGCCAAGTCGATGGGTGAGACGACTTGAGCATTGCTTATATCTCTGTCACTTTCTTTCATCGAGACTGACGATGAGGTAGAGTCTAGTTGCTAGAAGGAAGGCACTCCTTACCAGAAGGGAAAGGCTCCTACTAAGAATGACTCCCCACCACCTACTTGGATTGAACAAAAGGTTTCTTCTCCAAGATGGGTTCCATTCTTCAAGGATGGTACCAATGTTTGGTCGAGCTCTATTAGAAGTTTGTTATGGTGGATACTAAGATGGATTGGTAGATGAAGACATCAGCAATGGTGAGTTATACTTGTCTCCTGACAGAGGTGGCTCGCTCTGATTCCTTAGAGCAGATACTGAAGAGTATGGGCTGCATGGATTTCACCTAGCATAGCAACAGATTCTGCCTTATTGCATGGTTGTCCACCCATTATCAGGTGAAGGCCTTCTAACGAATGGAGGAAATGGTAGCGATTGCTAAGTGAGGATGATGGAGGCGGTTTCCAAGAAGAGGGAAGCCAAGGAGAGGGTATTCCGGATGGAGAAGAGGTAGAATTTCTCCACTATAAGCTGGATGAGAAGGCTAAGGAGTACAAAGAAGTTGTTGCAACCTTGAATAAAAAGGGTTGAGCTGAAGTTGGTGTCGACAAAGATAATGCCTGTCGTTGATCACGTTAAGGTATTTCTAATACACCAAAATAATGTGTTGTTTTAATTATACATTTGATGCTTATTTTTTATGATATTTCACTTTAAAGAACTGTATGTTGATGTTTTTATTGCAGGTAAATCAATTTTAGGCAGTTGGAGCAAAAGTAGCAAAAAGGACAAAATTTGCAGCCAAAACATTGAATTTTGTGATTCTAGCGTCTAAAGCACTACTTTATAGAGAGTTGGCGCCTGAAGCACCATTTTACAATAAGTTGGTGTCTGAGGTGCCAGATTTGATGCCTAAAGTGCCAAAATCTGGAACAACGCAGTCTTAAGCAACTTAATGCCTGAAGCACTAGAACCAGCGCTTGAGTTTTGGGAAAAATTTTGCTTGAATTTTGAAGGAACTACTTGTTCCAAATGCCTCATGGAGAGATTCAATGAATCTAGACACTTTGGAAGGTTCTTTTATGAAGGGATATGTCTCTTGGATCAATAGACATATTCTTTTAAATTCAAAAGGGTTGACTTTTGAATAAAACTTTGGAGAAAATTTTGAATTCATTTTAAAGGGAGGCAGCCTCTAATAAAAGAGAGGGAAGTCTAGGGCATGAGTGTGGCATGAAGGGGGGTTTGAAAGAGGAAATTGAGGCGTGAGAGAGAGAGAAAGTCAAGGGCTTGGAGGTTTCTTTTCTAGGGTTGTAAGAGGAGAGGGAAGGAGAGATTTTCTTCTTCATTACAATTCTAAGAGAAAATTAAGAGTGCTTGTAAAATGGAAGAATGCCTTCTTAAATTGGAACTCTTCATCACAACAACTTTGCTTAGATTTCATAAGTTTGCATTTGAAATTTTTTCAATTAGTTTTTTATTTTTGGTAAAAGAGCATTATTCGGCTCTCATTTTATTCCACAAGAAAAAAAAACTACAAAATAGGGAAAGAGGTACAAACTCACAAACCCTACAATCACCAAAAAAAATAAAGGAAAAATAGGACTCTTTCCAAAAATAGAAAAAAATAAAAATCACACATTCAACTGTCACAGAAAGGAAACAAAACTATTCTTACATCAAATCTTTTATTGCTAAGACCAATAGATCATCAGGAAAATGTTAAAAAACCTACATAGAAGATAATTTTAAAACACATTTAGTTGTAGAATGTTCCACGGAATTACCTGCACGAATAACATGAGACCAGATTACATTCAAACAAACAGTTAATGTTTAAATCATCTTTAAATGCAACAAAATATTCCAACGTGATTCCAAATCTAATTTGGAACATTTCCAGAGGATTAGAGAATCCACCTCAATAATAATATTAGTTAGTCATAGTTTCCTTGATAACATAAGACTTAATATAGCTGCATCAGCCTCCGCAGTTAAGGGAGAAGATGGCGCGGCCCTCATAGCAAACCAACAAATCAACGAACCACAAAAATCATGGAAAACTACACCAATACCAACAGAATTAGTTTTCTAGCAACCATCTGTATTTATTTTAAAGTAATAAGCGCAATGTCTACTCCAACCCACCTTAGGACAGCCCCTCACCAAAAAAGGCATAAGATCTTTATGAAACCTCCTCACAAGTTTCTTCATATTATCATCTTTCCATTTCCTAATTGTAAGGTTGTTACTTAGATAACCTAAGATCAGCCCTACAGTATTAGAAACATTAGGGTGCATTGTTAAAGAGAGCATTATTCCTTGTGATCCAAATAAACCACATAAGAACAACAGGAACATTGGTAAAAAATGTATTGCCCAAATTCCTCCAAGCTCTTAACATATTATCTAAGGTGTTATAAGAATTGGACATTCAAAAACAAAGAAGTTGTTCAGTAACCTTATTTCCAACTTCAGCTATAAAGTTACAATTGTCAAAAATGTGATCAATAGACTCCCCTTTATTCTTACATAAAATGTAGCAAGAAGGTAACCGTAAACCTTTCAACTTAAGGATATCATTCATAGGAATGATGTTATTAAAAACCCTCCAAATAAAAAATGACATCAGTTTTAGCCAAGGATTCTAAATCCATTCAAGATTCGAATCTTGAAAATTATGAATAAAATTATCAAGGCATTTAGATATTGAATCACCACTCCTCTTAATAACAGGAATATCAGGAAGATTATTAGAAGCAGAAATTGGTAGAGAAGAGATAAATTTAGCATAATTTATATAAACTAATTGAGCCAACCTATCAAGAGTCATGTATCAGTATCCCAAAAATCCTAAATTCTGATACGAATGTCAAAGGGACCACCATAATGATCCACCAAGGCACCATTCCCTAACCAATCATCAAACAAAAAGGAGCACTTACCAGAATCTACATTCCAACATACAAGACTCTCAGTATGCTGAGCCACCTTCATCATTTCTTTCCAAATTAAAGAATCTGATCTGGAAGGAGTTTTAGCTAAAGGATGGCTAGTAAGACAATACTTAGCATGCATTAAATTTTCCCACAAAGAGCTGTTTTCCGAAAACAAAACCATGATTTCATAAAATTGACCTTAATGGATTCAGCATGACTCCTAAATCTCAGCCCCCCTTTATCAAGAGGTTTACAAAGCTTCTTCTAACTCATCCAGTGAATATGTGTTTTATCTATTCCATCCCATTAAAATTTATTAAAAAGACATTCCAGCTTTTTCAAAATACCGATAGGCATATTCATAACCTGTAAGGAATAAATTGGCAAGGAGCAAAAGATAATGTTTAGAATAGTAATTCTCCCCCCAAAAGAGAGATTTAGTTTCCCAAGACAAAATTCCACTCTTGATCTTATTAAATGACCACAAACAATTAGCATTCTTTTGTTTAATTAGAAACCAAGATAAGAAAGTGGAAGATTAGCTTTCTTGTAATTAGTAAAGTTAGATATCCATTTTTTCTTCTCTGCAGTAACCGTCTTGAAATAGTAAAAATCACATTTAGATGTATTGAAGAGTAGACCAAAAATAGCCTGAAAATGATTAAGAACCTCTGAACCCTTCTTAACCAAACATTTATTAGCGTTTGAAAAAATAATAAAGGCATCCGCATAACTGAGATGAGAGATACTAAGATTACCCTTATGATCATAATTCAGACTAGGTAAAGAGGAATATAAATCATTAAGGCATGTTGAAAAGTAGTCAAAAGCAATATTGAAAATATAAGGAGAAAGAGGATCTCTCTGTTTAATTCCTTTAGTAGCTTGAAAGAACCCACATTTATGCTCAATAATTAATAGAGAATAATAGTTGTGGCTCAAAATATGTTGAATAATAGAACATAACTCTTTTGAGAAGCTAATAGCCTTCAACACATCCAATATTAATTCCCACCGAATAGAATCAAAGGCTTTCTTAATATCTAATTTGAAGATCAAATTACCACTCTTCTCAAAATCAATAAGAAGTTCTTGCACTGTGAACACATTGTCACAAATATTCCTATCTTTGATAAAAGTTGATTGATTTCAGGAGTTAATTTCCTTTAAGAAAGGATGAAGCCTTTTAACCATTATTTTAGAGAAAATTTTAGAAACCATTGTAGTCAGACTGACTGGCTGAAAAGCATCCCAAGAAGAAGCATTGCTTATCTTAGGAATTAAAACAATATTAGAAGATTTGAAGTATTTAGGTAGTTCCACACCTTTGAAGAAGTTATGTATAGCCATAATATGATCACCTTTAATAATCTCCCAGCCATTCTTATAGAACTCAACTATAAAACCATCCGGTCTTGTAGATTTCATATCAACCATACTATCAAGTGCATCCTTAATATTTGCAGCACTTGGAATATCAGTTAGATTCATAGCATTAAAAGAGGTAGAAGATCTATACATATCCAAATTAATCTTGGATAAAGAACTTCCATCACTACTAAGGACATTAGAGAAATATTTAATACCATCCTCAGCAATGTCACGATGAGTATTTAAAAGCCTACCATCAATGGAATAAATTCTCGCAACCATATTATTCCTTCTTCAAGATTTAATACAAGCATGAAAGAAAGCAGAATTTTGGTCACCTTCAGCAAAATTAATATGAGCAGCTTTCTGAGTAAGAAAACTTTCTTCATTAAAATTGCTTGGTTAAGTTTTTGTTGCCCTTCAAATAGAATATCCCAATCAATCAATTGCTTGGTATAATCCACTTCAAGAGCTCTAATATTTCTTTCAAGATCATCATTAACCCTATTAATCTTTCCAAACACTTCCCTGTTCCAAATGTGGAGATGTTTGGCCAAATTCTTTTGAAGCCTCCAAAGTTTGTACCAAGAATTGCCTTCTAAAGAACTAATCCAGCTATCTTTAAGAAATTACATGCAATTATCCTGCATAATCTACATATTGAAAAAATAAAATTGATAGGGAATACTATTTAAAAAATTTGTAGTTTTGAGAAGAATAGTAGCATGATCAAAAGTAGTAATAGCCAAATGCACAACCTCATAATGCACCACAATATTATCCCAAGTAGCATTAGTCAAATATCTGTCAAGTCTCTCAAAAATACTGCCTCTATGCCAAGTAAACAGATTTCCACTAAAACCAATATCAAATAAACCAGCATCCAAGATAGCATTATTAAAAAGAGAAATCAGATTTAGATTAGGAGCCACACCACCTTTCTTTTCCACAATGGAAGAAATCATATTAAAGTCCCCCCCAACCATAATCCAAGGTTCATTGTTCAGAGTACAGGTACGAAACATATTCCAATGCTCTCTCCTAGCTTGTTTGGAACAACCAGAATAATAATAGTGAAAATAAAAGAATCAATATAAATATGAAAACAAACATGAACCATCTGGTTATGATTAATAAGAATATTAATTTTCAGAAAATCCTTCCAAAAAAGCAAGATCTTATTATTAAGATTGACCAACGAATTGAAAGTACCAAATTTCCTCATAAATTTAGCTTTGTTCTTAGCATCAACCAACGGCTCTAACATACCAAAAATTTGTAACTTATAAGTATGAATGAACCACTTTAATTTTAAGGAGGCACAAGATTTAGCTATGCCTAGAATATTTCATATAAGAGCATTAAACATCATCAAGTATAGTTTTCCTTCTAGTAAGCCAAGAAGACGAAACCCCATCATCAGAATCCTTACCCAATTGTATAAGCTCCCTGTATCCTTTTAACTTCCTTTTCCTGGAAGATCTTTGTATTAGCCACTTCCTCAAGTTCCAACCAAGTCAGCACTAAAGACTCCTCAATAATTGAATCTTTAGTAACATCTCTTAAATAACTCCCATAAAGTAAATCCTCATTAGCAACAATAGAAGATTGCTCTTCTTTACTAATATTAGGAACCTATGTAGGAACATACTCCATCTGATTAACAACAGGAATTGTGTTATTCATTTCCTCAACAAAAAGAGGAATAGAATTATTACAGGGATGATTAATAAGATCCAAATCCGGAGCCAGAAGTTGTTCATGATGATTATCTTTGTTATGAAGCTTGGATGTATCACTAAGAGAGCTTTCCTTGATCTAATCATCCCTGTGTTTCTTACTCAACTTTAATTCAGGATTCATAATAAAATAAGAAGCTAGATTATGACCAAACATTTTGCATTGAGTACAATATTGCAACACAAATTTTATCTCAACTAATTGTCAATATCCAAAATGTTCCTCTCTTATCCAAAGAAAGTACAGAAAATGAGTGATGATATTTCTTTCCACTAGAATCCGAGCCATTGATGGCCTGGTATAGTGAAAAGCAGTAATGTCCATCTTTAAAGGAAGACAAAAGATAGAGCCTAACAAACACAAAATTTGAGTATTAAATAAATGTAGTTTAAATCCTGGAAACCTAATGCAAATCGTAATAATAGAAGGCTCTTCTAAAGGATTGAAACCTAGTGTCCATTTAAGAAATTTCATATAACATCTATCAATCGAAAGAAATTTTCTCAAAAATAAAGAAGTATAATCTTCTTCTTTTTGTAATTTGATCATCAAATTACGCCCATCAATTAATCCTAAACTCCATTTACAAACAAGTTTTAACTCAGAAAAAAACTTGCGAATTACCTCCAGACCAAGATGAGCAAAGAAAATTTACCAACAAGAGTAAACTTCATTGGTTTAATAAGACGAGAAGTGTCTTGCACTTGAAGTATAATTGATTGTTTACCATTCTGTTGCGACTCTTTTTTGAGAAGCCCATTTGAGTCACTTTCTTCAAGAAGATCCTTGAACGAAGTAGGAAATAACACATTCGGTGACTCCTTAGTGTTACCTAAAACAATATCCCTATACAAAGGCATAGTCACTCGATTATGAGAAAACATGAGTGAAAATGGATAGATAAAATCCAAAAAAATGCAAGTAAACTCCCAAAATCCAGGTCTAAACCATCCGTCACATAGTTCCTCCATGAATTGCCCCAATAATCGCTCTAAGAAAACAATCGGGGAAATATTAACCTTTTGTTTTTTAACAATTAATTTAATTAACTTAGTTCCTTTTATCTGCATTTTATTTAGCATACACTTAATTATTTTATATTAACATTTTGTACTTCAATTTTGTAATTTGAATTGAGTTTTATGTTGAAGTCATAAGAATTTATCTATAAGCATTTCCAACTTCTCTGTGGGATTGATATCTAGAACTCTATTACAGCACTTTATTACTTAACTGATACGTATACTTATGATATTATCAGGTGATTTGGCAATTTAAAGATTCTTAAATAATAAAATTATTTTTATTAAAGTTATTTTTGTTGGGTTTACATTACAGATTTATTATTATAACTGTCATGTGTATTTTGTAATATTGGAAAATACCTCCAAAAGAAACACACAAAAATCCGCTGCATCAAGTTTTTGGCGATGTTGTCGGGGAAGTAACGGAAAATATTAGTAAATTACTTTATAGTTTAAAACATTTTATTTGAACTAAAAAAACTATTTGTAGTTTAATTTGAATATTTTCATATTTTAGTGTGTTTACTTATTTTTATTGTGTTTATTTATGAGTAGTTTAAGATCTAAAGATTTAGTACCTTATGATTTGGAGTTAGAAAGAACTATTAGAAAGAGTCGAAAACAATAAAAAGAGATAGATAATTCTAGCAAAATGGCTTGCAACTTAAGTAATGCTGTAAATTAAAATAAACATCATCAGAGACCTTTAAGAGATTATGCTAATCATATACCATATGAAATTCATTTGAGTATACAAAATCCTGTTGTAGCTATCAATTCATTTAAGCCTGAACTTGTTATTATTCAAATGGTACAAAATAATCAGATTAAGGGAACACCAACTGAAAATCCTAGTTTACACCTTGCTAGTTTTCTATAATTGTGTGTTACATTTAATATGATGGAGTGTCGAATGATGTCGTCAGACTTAGACTTTTTCCTTTTTTACTAAGGGATAAAGTTGAGATGTGATTAAACTTATTAGCACCTGAATCTATCAGAACTTAGGGAGATTTATCACAAAAATATTTATCTAAATGTTTCTGACCTTCAAAAAATACTGAACTTAGAAACGATATTACATCTTTTTGTGAATTTGGAGGGGAATCAATTTATAAATCCTGGGAAAGATTTAAAGATCTCCTTAGGAAGTGTCCACAACATGTCTTGCCAGATTGGTTAATAATTCAAACTTTTTATAATTGATTGGTTGGATCTCTTTGATCAATAATTGTTGTTGCTGGTGGTGGATCAACAATGTCAAAATCATTCGATGAAGCATATTCTTTAAGTAAAGAAATGACTACTAATAATTTGTAATGGCCCTCTGAAAGGGTAAATCCAAAACAAGTAGCTAGTATTCATGATTATGATGCACTATCTATGTTGGTTGCCCAAGTTGTTATTATATCAAAGAAGATAGATCAATATGGAATGAATTATTCTCAAACACCACTTGTGCTTGAGAAAAACTTGTTGGGACAAATGATAGAATCTCAATCTTTTTATGAGACATTAAATGCAATAAATAGTCATTTTAATAATCCTAATGCCAATATTTATAATCATGGTTGGAAGAATCATCCAAATTTTAGTTAAAGTAACAAAAACTCTAATGTTGTTAATCCCCAATGGGGAAACAATGCTGCAAACTTATTGGGAAACTCCAATAATCAAGGAAATCCAACTTATAAACCTTATTATCCTCCAGGTCTTAATAATTTGCTGAGTACGGAGAAGAAGTTGTCAATGGAAGAATTAATATTGCAACATGAGAAGTCAATTACAGAGTCAAGGAGCTGAAATTAGAAAAATGAAAAATCAATTGGGATGTATTGCTACTACACTTAGTAATAGACCTCTAGGAATGTTGCCTAGTAACGTTGAAGTAAACCTAAATATCAGAACAAAGAGCAAATTAAGGCTATTCAACCGAGAAGTGGAAAAGAATTGGAAACCAGAGTTCAAAAAGAAGTGGAAGTTGAAGTTAAAAAAGATGAGGTGGTAATTAGAAAATCTGGTGAAGATTTTTATTTTGAGTCTGAATGTCCTATTAAACCAATGAAAATCTCTATAGAAAAACCACCACCTCCATTTCTTCAAAGACTAAAGTAAAAAAAGAAAGATAACAAATTTTCAATTTTTTAAAAAATATTGAGGAAATTAATGATAAACATTCCATTAATTGAAGTCTTAGAACAAATGTCAAGCTATGTGAAGTTCATGAAGGATATACTTAATAAGAAAAGGAAGTCTATAGATAATGAGATTGTTGCACTTGGTGAGGAGTGTAGCGTTATAATTTAGAAGAAGGTTCTTGAAAAACTTAAAGATCATAGTAATTTTACTACTATTCCTTGTGCTATTGGAGAAATATTTTTTGGGAAACTTTTATGTGATTTAGGAGCCAGTATTAATCTCAACCTTTATCAATTTTCATAAGTTTGGGTTTAAGAGATATTTCACCTGCAACTGTAACTCTTCAGTTAGCTGATCATTCGATTACCTATCCTAAATGAGTTATAGAAGATGTTTTGGTAAAAGTTGATAAATTTATCTTTCATGTGAGCTTTATTAAATTAGATATGGAGGAAGATAAAGAAATTCCTATCATTTTAAGACGATCATTCCTTGCCACTGAATAGCTTTGATAATTGTGTAGAAAGGAGAGCTAACTATGAGAGTTTGTGATCAAGAAGCTACATTTAATATTGTAAAATCAATGAGATACCCTGCAAAAGAGAAAGAGATTGAATGCTTCAGAAACAAAAGTTCCATAAAGACTAGTAAATGTAGTTTTCTCTTGACCCTCTAAAGCAATAGGTATTTGATGATAACTGGTATATCCATCTAGAAAATACAAATATATGTGCCCAGCCAGTCTATCCAACATCTGGTTTAAAAAGGGTAAAGGAAAGTGATCCTTCCTGGTGGCAGAATTTAATTTTCTATAATCTATGTAGCCATTCGGTAACTTGTCGTGTTGGTATTAATTCATTATTCTTAATTGTCACAACAATCACACCTCTTTTCTTTAGAACATAGTGAATTAGACTCACCCGTGCACTTTCTGAAATAAGATATATTATTCCAGCATATAATCATTTCAAAATCTCTTTCTTGACAACTTCTTTCATCATAGGATTCAATCGCCTTTGAGGATCAGCTCTTGGTTCATGATGATCTTCCAATAAAATACTATGCATACAAATTGAAAGACTGATTCCTTTAATATCAATTAATGTCCATCTGAAGGCTTTCTTGTGTTTTCTTAAAGTTTCCAACAACTGTTGTTTTTGTGTATCAGTTAATTTTAAAGATACAATAATAGGTAATATAGATAAATCTCCTAAGAATGCATACTTTAAATGTGTAAGAAGTGCTTTCATTTCTAGTTCGGAAGGTTTCTCAATAGAAAAAATCAAATTCTTGTTATTATCTATAGGATCTAACAATTCAAATTGTTCCTGAACATAATCCAATTCATCATTACTCACTTCCATAGATTCATCTTGAATTTTATCCTCATCTTACAAATATTCTTTTTCAAATGTCTTCGTGAAATATTCACCTACAACATTTCAAAGAGGTATGATGTCAATTTTCAGCAATTTAATTAAAAAAGGAATTGAAGTCTTTATGGATGATTTTATTGTATTTGGAACTTCATTTGAAATATGTCTAAATCATTTAGAGAACGTTCTAGAATGATTTGAAAAGATGAATCTCATATTAAACATGGAAAAATGTTAATTTATGATTTCAAGAGGAATTGTACTTAGGCATAAAATTTCAGAAAATGACATGGAAGCAGATCCTGCAAAACTATGGCTTATATCTAACCTACCTCCACCTACTAATGTAAGAGGAGTTATGAGATTTTTAGGACATGCTAGATTTTACAGTCGATATATTAAAGATTTTTCAAAAATTACTAAGCCTTTATGCCAACTTCTGGAAAAGATATAAAATTTGACTTCAACCATGAGTGCCATAAAGCCTTTGAAACTTTAAAGGAAAAATTGATCGCTTCTCCTATAATTGTTTCACCTAATTGGGAGAAACATTTTGAATTAATGTGTAATACAAGTGATTATGTAATTGGAGTTGTCTTAGGGCAAAGATATGACAAAATTTTTAAACTTATATACTATGTTAGTATGACTCTTAATGATGCTCAAAGTAATTATGTCACTACTGAAAGAGAGTTATTAGCAATTGTTTATGTTTTTGATAAGTTTAGGTCATATTTAATTGGAGCTAAATGTGATATGCATACTGACCACTTGACTATTAAATATCTGATGCAAAAAAAGGATGTGTAACCAAGATTAATTAGATGGTTACTTCTGATGCAAGAATTTGATTTTGTAGAAGTCGATAGGAAAGAAACTGATAATCAAATTGATGATCATCTATCTAGGTTGGAACAGGAAGAAACACTTGATTTGGACAATGGAATTAATGAAATTTTTCCTGATGAACAATTTTATGCTGTTAAAGGATGAAAAATACCATAGTATGTTGATATTGTGAATTACATTATTAGTGGTAATTTACCATATGGATTGATGAAGCGGGGTAGATTTAGTGTGTTAATTTTATAAATATTTTTCAATATTACAAAATACACACGACATATATAATATTAAATATGCAAATTAATCCCAAAAAAATAACTTTTATGAAAATAGCTTTATCTTTTAAAAATCATTAAAATGCTAAATCCCCTAAAAATAATGCAAGTATATGTATCGCTCAAGTAATAAACGGCTCTAATGGAGTCATAGATGTCGATCCCACAGGAAAGTTGGAAATACATATTAGTAGATTCTTAAGATTATAATTTAAACTACAATTTTAAACTATAAAAGTGAATTGATAAATTTGAATATAAAATAATAAAGCGAATGTTAAATAAGATGGAGTAAAAAGACCAAGTTAAATAAACTAATTGCTAAGCTTTCAAAAATAAAATTACAAAAATTAAATAAAATTTTTGTGACGAAGAGTTCAAATTTAAGAAATCATCCTTCCTCTTTACAATGAGTATATAAATTGTGAACATATTAAAATCATTTGAAAATGCATACAAATATTGTTTTGTACAAAATAGGAGCAATCATATTCTTTACCCTCTTGCAAGTGCATAAAGAACATTGATTAATCCAAAATTTGGTCCCAAATTCTATGCTTAGGCTAGGAGGATACCGGCTGCCACTTCAGAGCTCCCACTACTCCTTCACATGAGGGCTAACAATCTCACATCATATTCTAATCAACTGGACCAAATTGGGGATTTTAATTTATCACACTTAAATCTACAATTTTGTATCCAACAAAGTATATTTTCCTATTTATTTGCACTCAACTCCATAGATGACATCATCTCCCATGAAATTAAATGTGATTTTCACTATATTGTAGAAATCATAGCCTTTTTAGAACATATAATTCTCAATACATTTTAACATTTCAATTGGCCATATTGGAAAGTAAATGAAGATCCGAGTTTAAATCAACACAAATTATTCATATTTAAAACTATATAAAACAAAATCAATTCTTCGCAAAACCATATCTTAAAGTAGGGAGAAGCATAAAGAAGACTACTCAGAATTCATTAGAATGATTCGACAAAACACGAATTTTATTAATAAGAATAAGTTTACAAAATAGTAGAAATAAAAGACACAACTTATATCATAATCCTTCCCAAGTAAATTTGTAGAAGTTCTCTTCAAGCATTTCTCTCCTTACAAGCACTCTCAGGTCTCTCTTAGAAGTGTAATATACAAGAAATCTCTCACATTCCCTCTCCTCTTACAATCCTTGAAGAAAATCTTCAAGTCCTTGACTTTCTCTCTCTCTCCCTTTCACTCTTTTGCTCCCTTTACACACCACCTGAACTTCTTCTTTTTTTCCCTAGACTTCCCTCTCTTTTATTAAAGGTTGTCTCCCTCCAAAAAGAATTCAAAATTCCCTCCAAAATTTTATACAAAAGTTAATTCTTTTGAATTCAAAAGACATGTCCTTTGATCTAAGAGACATATCCCTTTATAAAAGAACCTTCCAAAGTGCCTGGATGTATTGAATCACTCCAAAAGGTTTTTAGAACAAGTGTCTTTTTGAAAATTTGCACATAATTCATCCCTAGCCGCCTTAATCTGCAAAAATTCATCTCAAACGCATCTGGCGCTAGTTCTGGAGCATATGGCGCCAACTCTTTGTAAAATTATGTATCTAGCCCCAATCTGGCACTTCTAGCATCAACTCTCTATAAAATGGCGCATTTGGAGCAAAGTTGTACATTTGGAGCATCTGGCACCAAAATTCCCAAAATTTTTTATTTTAGCTCAAAATTTTATCCTTTTTGCTATTTTTGCTCTAAATACCTAAAACTGATATACCTACAATAAATACATGAAAATACTCTTCTTTAAAGTGTAATATCACCAAAATTAAGCATAACATGTATATTTAAAACAACATATTATTTTGGTGAATCAACTAACAAAATAACAGGAAAAGAAATTCATTCACGATGCAAAATCTTATTTTTGGGATAACTCATATTTATACAAATAATACAAAGATTTAGTAATGTGAAGATGTGAGTCTTATATAGAAATTCAAGAAATTATAAAAAAAATGTCTTGATTTTGAATTTGGATGTAATTTTGGGAATGATAGAACTGTTCATGAAATTTAGCAATTTGGATTTTATTGGCCTACTATATTTAGAGATGTTAATATATATATATATATATATANAAAGGAAATGAAATGTCTCTAAATTTTAACTTGGAAATTGAAATTTTTGATACATGGAGATTGGATTTTATGGGACCATTTATACCTTCATTTAGAAATATATAAATTTATATATTGATTGATATGGATTATGTGTCAAAATGGATTAAAGCAATCGTTTTATCTTCATGTGATACTCATAGTATTTCAATGTTTTTAATTAAAAAATATTTTTACAAGATATAGAATGCCAAGAATAGTCATTACCGATGGAGGATCTCATTTTAGAAATGCAACAATTGTAAGGTTGGTGGAAAAATATAATATTATGCATAAAATTGCAACTACTTATCATCCCCAGACTAGTGGTCTAGCAGACGTATCTAATCGTGAAATTAAAAGAATTTTAGAAAAAATTGTGAATCCGAATAAAATGAACTGGTCTGCTAAATTAGATACTACATTATGGGCTTACAGAACAGCTTATAAGACACCTATAAGAATGTCCCCGTACAGACTAATTTTTGGAAAAATTTGTCACTTGACAATAGAATTGGAGCATAATGCATATTAAGCTATTAAGGAGTTCAATTTCAATTTGAAAGATGCTCGTGAGAAAAGATTATTACAATTGAATGAGCTAGAAGAAATTTGGAATGAATCTTATGATAATGCTAAGAATTATATAAAAAAATGAAAGAGTGGTATGATCGAATGATCATAAAAAGGAATTTGAGCTTAGACAGGAAGTTTTATTATACAATACAAAATTGAAATTATTTCCTGAAAAACTGAATTCTGGGTGGAAATGTCATTCACAATTGTAAAAGTCTATCCCTATGGAGCTGTTAATATTGAAGATTCTAAGATTGGAAAGATATTTAAAGTGAAGGACAAAGACTGAAACCATATTTTGATGGTCAAAGAATAGCTTTTAAAGAGACTGCAATGTTGGGTCACCCAGAGTAAAGACTGGAAATGTCGGGTTGTCGACATTAAACCAAGCACTTTGTGGGAGGCAACCCATATTTATCATTGTTTATTTTGTTTATATGTTTTTCTTTAGAATATTATATTTAAATAGATATATCCGCAATTTTATGGATTCTATGTATTTAAGAAACTTGAAAATGAGAAAATATTTAAAAACAACTTTACTTACTTAATTTTATGAAAGATTTAAAAATTTATTAGATTAAAATTGAAATGGTGAATAATTTTGGAACTGGCACCTGAAGCGCCAGAATCGTCGCCTCGGCGACAAAAATGACTTAAAATGTTTCAAAAGGCAGTTTTGGCGGGTTCTCCTCCTTATAACTCCCAAAAATTGATTCTGAAGCCTATTTTAGGGGCGAAACGAGAGAAGAATTACTACTTTTCAAATCCAATGGCTTCCCGCTCTAAAAATTTTGTGAGATTTGGAATTATCAATCAATGAAAGTTTGTCAGTTTCAATGCGCAAAGATTACATGATCGAGTTCTTGTGAAAAAGAGGCTAATCAAGGAAAGGGGATTTGTGAATCGAAGATTCAACACACTAAATACTCGAGTGAAAGAGATAATTGTACAAAGGCTCTAGAAAGTGCTTTCCTATATCACTCCCATCGTAGTTATCTTTGTGGTGAAAGAGTTATATGCAAATCTTCATGGAATCAACCAAGGAATTGTCTATGAGCAAGACAGGTGTGTATAATTCACTCCTTCAACAATAAATGATATGTTTATGATTGAAATTCTTCATATTTGCCACTATGCAAATTTTGCCCCTATAAGAGATAATATGAACGAACTCTATCGATTTCTTACTGATGAAGATGCAAATTGGGAGGCCAGACATAGTGGAAATGTAAGTTTTTCTTCTTCATTGTTGAATCTTGCATCTAATGCGTTGCATTTCTTTATTGCATTGAAAATTACTTCCTACCATGAATATCAGTAAAGTGCAAAGGAGAGTACTATTTAATTAATGTATTCAAATTGGGAAACCTGTTGATATTGGTGCAATAATTGTGAAATTAATTTTGAGTTTGATCGTTAATGGATCTACTACTAGACTGGGACATCCATCTACTTTTTTCCTACTGTGCAGTCAATTGCAAGTGTCTTATGAAAGTTGGAAAAAAGTGTTTCTTCCTTGGAAGTCTATGAACCCAAAAGTTTATTGCAACTGCATTAGAATGGGAAATGAGAACGATATGAATATATTGATGGATCAATCATCCCAGAATTCATCACATATTCAGTCTTACTTTAGTTTGAATGCACTTCTGAAGAGGATCAAGAAGATAGAGAAAGAGATACAGAACCTTACGCATGCAATTGGGAATATTTCTGAATGTTAGATCATCTAGATTGAAGGCTGAAAGAACATGTTGAACATACCAGACATACTGAAGATAGTTTGGTACGTATATTCAAGAAACATGCTTAGATCAAGAAGATTCAAAGGATGAATTTCCTTATCGACCTTTCTACAACTTGTACGTGCACGATCAATCCATGGGAGATATCCAGAAGGACAAAACCGAAGAAGATATTTAAACCTTATGCATGAAACTTTTATTTAGTACTGCTTGCTTATGTTATTGTTTTATGTTGGATTGCATTTACTTTTATTGTTGAACTCTTTTTTGTTTGTTGTTGAGTATTTTGATGTTTAGATTTCAGTGTTAGGATATTTGGTTTGCTTTAGACACTGAATTAGATTTTCTTGGCTTGAAAACTATTAGTTTGCGATAGTGCGAATTTTATATATAAAAGTGAGTTTTGTGTTATTTGTAAAAGTTATGTGTTAGAAAATTATTTAATAATGAGTATAAGAGTTTATTGGAGTTAATTGGAGGTTGACGTAAAGCAGTACGCAACAGATTTTCTCAGAAAATGAAATTTAGAAAAATTAGGCATTGGCGCGTGAAGCGCCAGATTAGCGCCTAAGGCGCCAAATTCCAGAAAAACCCCAAATCGCTTAAAAGGTGCGAAATTGCCCAGTAAAACTCCATTTTTACTGCTTGGGTCATTTCCTACCTCTAAATTGCAACTTAGGACTTCACATTGTGCTAGTTTGAGAAGATTTCAAAGGCCAAAGATCTTAGATTTCTTCTACTCTTGGTAAGAGCTTCAATTTAACCTAGAAATATTTATTTTCACTATGGATTTTTCCTACATTATGGGAGATCCAAAACTTGGGATTTTTTATGAAGAAGCTTAAAGAAAATCTATTGTGAAAAGTTTCTTACCAAATAATCTTACTTGTGGAACTAGATTTTTTATTTTGTAATTTATTTAGATTTTATTTGGATTTCCATAGAAATTCCTATGGCTCCACGAGTAAAAAGAGGAAAGTCTATGGGAGAATTTGACGCGAGAAAATTCGTCAACTATAAGGCCCAACAGAGTTACAATACTCAAATGGGCTCGAGAAAAGTGATCCAAGAATAGACATTTGCTAACTCAGGCGGCGAGATCGAGAGGTTGATTGTCGCCAGAAATTGGGAGAGGTATTGCTACTTCACTATAATAGCTATTGTGTCTATAATCCGGGAGTTCTATGCCAATTTGCGATTCACTACTGATGATCGCATCTTCGTGAGAGGTAAGCAGGTTGAGTTTTCAAGAGAAATGATCAATGCATTTTATGGACTGAGGAATATATTTCATTGTGAATATGCTACATTCGTGATGACTGATTCATCACTAGAAGAAGTAATTGCCTTTCTGACTGATGGAATGGGAGAATGGAAAATTATTAATAATAAGAAAGTTAATTTCTACACTTCCATGATGATTTTTTAGTCAAAAGTGTGCCATTAATTCATCTCTGCTAAGTTGCTTCCAACAAATCATCTGATTGAAGTCACAAATGATAGAATTATGTTAAACTTTTTCATTCAGAAAATGAAGGCAGTAGATGTTGGTGCTCTTATAGTACATCATGCTTGGAGTATAGCTAAGAGTGCTACAGCTAGTGGTTTGGGATACCCTGCCCTGATTTTCACTTTATGTGAACAATCAAGAGTAGAGTCTCATAGAACTGAAGAAAAGCTGCAGCCACAGAATCCTATTGTGAAGCATATGGTTCAAAGATTTGAATCATTGTTGAGTCCAGGAGTGGAGGTAGTGACATACCCTCAACATCTATTGTAGAGCCATCTACTTCTCGCTCTACTTCACTTGAGAATATTATGGAGCAGCTTATGATTCAACAAATGGATATTGTAAATATAAAAAATAAGATTGGAGGAATTGAAGCAAGGAATGCTTATAATGATGAATATAAGCAGAGGAGAGTTCAGCATGATATAGCATATGATGAGGCGATGGTTATATTTCTAAGATGCGATTATAATGTGGAATTTTCAACATGCCCCAGTTTCACTCCATATACGCCAGATGATGATGATGATGATGATGATGATGATGATGATGATGATGATGATGATGATGATGAAGATAATGATGATGAGAAAGAAGATGAGGACTAATATTTTAGGAGTTTAATTTGTTTGTTAGTTTAGTTGTTTGTTATTTTGATTGTTTGTACTTTATTTTGTTTTGAAAATGTTGAGATATGAACTTTAATTCTAATATTGTGTTGTAGACCTAATTGTAATAGTAACTATAGATTTTTACTTTTTTTGCATTTTTATTATTTTCATATTCTATTTCTGTTTTTAATTCTCAGCAAATCCTTCACAATATATTATGTTTCATTTAATGCTTTAAAGCCTATATTTTAAAGTTAATACTTGCAATACACCAAAGCCCAATTTCATATTTAGAAATCCTCTAAATGTTAGTTTTTATGTTTATGCATTTACTATTTTTTTCACCAACAAAATTTTGCACTGAACATTTTTAATTACTTAAAAATTTAAGTTTGGGGGAAAGAAAGAAAAATCTTTTAAAAAGAAGTAAACTAAATTTTATTTGTCCTCAATTAACTATATTTTTAAAATTAATTTAACTTGACTTGGGATATTAAGATTTAACTTTAAATGACTAAATTTATGTTTTTAAATATTATGGTAAATTTAGGTAAAAGTTTTTAATAATAAAGGTCAATTCTAAAGTTAATGATATTTTGTATGAAAAGATAAAACTATGTTTTTCTATTTAAAGTAACGAAAATTGTATTTTTGAAGTATTAAGAATTTTAGAGTTTCATGTAATAAGAAAAGAATGAGACTTTATGAAAAACCATCAAAACTAATATGAATTTATAAAGTAAAAAAAGGTAAGAAGTTTTAAATTTAACAAGAGGATACTGAAGTTCAAACCTATTAAAGTTTATCTAGATATAGTAATTTTCACTTAAGAAAGAGAAATAAAAAATAAAAAAATAAAAAAAATGGGATTGAAAAGATCCTAAAAAGAAAAGAAAAAAAAAGTGTGTGAGGAGAAGCTTGAGGAGATGTCTAATCAAAAATTGGTTTCACTTGAATCAACTTAAGGAAAAGGTTATATTACATTTTCTTAACTTATATTTGAGTATTAGCACCCTTATTAGTAAATTTTTCATGAAATTTTTTTTATATGGATATTCTAAGTATCCTTGACATGACAAATTACAATTCTTCTTGCAATGAATAGAGATTCAGAAATCTTAGATTTGATTACTAAGTACTTTTAGACTAAGAGTTTGAATCAATGTTATTAAAAAATTTTCTTAATTTTTACTGTTTTATTTATGAAACTAAAGTATAGAAGTATATAAGTTAATTTCTATCTTAAGTCATATATGTTTTATGTAGTAAAACTGTCACTTAAGCATAAGTAACATTTCAGTTTGGGGGTTTTTTATAACCAAAATAATGTGTTATTTTAAGTAAATATTTAATGTTTATTTTTTGTGACATTGCACTTTAAAGAAGGGTATTTTCATGTTTTTGTTGCAGGTATATCAATTTCAGACATTTGGAGCAAAGGTAGCAAAAATGACGAAATTTAGAGCCAAAACAATGAATTTTATGATTTTGGCGCCTGAAACCCCATTTTACAGAGAGCTAATGGCTTAAGTGCCAAAACCCAAAACAGCGCGGTCTTAAGCAACTTGGCGCCTGAAGTGCAAACCTAGAGACAATTTTTTATTAAGGAGGTTCGGGATGAATTTTGCTTGAATTTTGAAGGGACCACTTGTTCTAAACCCCCCATGGAGTGATTCAATGGATCTAGACACTTTGGAAGGTTCTTTTAAGAAGGGATATGTCTCTTGAATCAATAGACATATCTTTTGGAATTCAAAATGGTTGACTTTTGGATAGAATTTTGGAGGGAATTTTGAATTTTTTTTGGAGGGAGGCGGCCTCTAATAAAAGAGAGGGAAGTCTAGGGCATGAGTGTGGCGTGAAAAGGGGTTCGAAAGAGGCAAATGAGGCGTGAGAGAGAGAGAAAGTTAAGAGCTTGGAGATTTTCTTCTAGGGTTGTAAGAGGAGAGGAAAGGTGAGAGATTTCTTCTTCATTACACTTCTAAGAGAAAATTGAGAGTGCTTGTAAAGGGGAATGATGCTTTCTTAAATTTGAACTCTTTGTCACAAAAACATTGTTTAGATTTCATATGTTTGCATTTGAAAGTTTAGCAATTAGTTTAATAAACTTAGTTCCTTTATCTCGTACTTCTGTTTTGTAGTTTGAATTGTGTTTTACATTATAGTCATAAAAATTTATCTATAAGCATTTCCAACTTCCCTTTGGGATCGATATCTAGAACTCCATTAGAGCCATTTATTACTTGAGCGATACGTATACTTGCGTTATTATTAGGGAATTTGATAGTTTAAAAATTCTTAAAAGATAAATTATTTTTATTAAAGTTATTTTGTTGGGTTTATATTGCATATTTATTATTATAACTGTCATGTGTATTTTGTAATATTGAAAAATATTTGTAAAAGTAACACACAAAAATCTGTCGCATCGCTTTCCCAACAACTTCAAGTAGGCATCACTTTGGTTGCTTGCAGATTTATAAAGGAACTGGTTGACTCTAAGTGAGTCGTTACGGGGCAGTTGGCTGCCATTCTCTCTGACTTAAAGATGATAGTGAGGAATCCACAGAAGTGGGTGGAGAAAGAGGCGATAGAGACGGCAGATCAAATGCTCCGTAGGCTTCTTTGTCTCTCACTATTTTGTTCATGTACCTTCAAGAAGAAAATTTTGTTATGTTCAATCAAACCTGACCTAATTTTATAGTCGTGTAGAAATAATTTTATAATTTTTTTTATAATGGAAACTTTTTTTATAGCTTTCATTTTAGTTTTACTACGGGTTACTTTACCACTCGGTTATTGATGCTAGTATACATGCTAAAACGACCATCTTTAAGATATTTTATCTATTTACTTTGATTCGTATTAGTTTCAATTAAGGTTAAGAAAGTAAGAGGTAAACCTAGGAAGACTTGGGCTTATTGTATAAAAAATGATCTTAATTTATTAGAATTAAATAAAAATATGACACTACAATGGAGAAAAAGGATTAATGTAGCCAACCCCACAAAGTGAGATTAAGGCTTTGTTGTTATTGTTGTTATTGTTGTTATTGTTGTTGTTGTTGACTTTGATTTGTATTAACCGTTTGGTGCAAGTATATACTACCTGTGTCTCATTTACATGGTTGGATAGCCGCTTTAGTGGGGTTGCACCTTTCACTAGGTCATAAGCGGATCTTGTTGTTGCTTTCACATGGGTAGCCGTCAAGATTTGCTACTAGGGTGATTTACATCATACCCTTCACAGAGTTTATCGCTACTGGGTAAGCAACCATCTCTAGAGCTTTATCCATGTTGAGTTTAGTGACATGAATTCTTTTATGTTTGGTGTTGTTAGTTGTCATTATCGGTTAAGCTTTAAAGTTGTATCGATTGGGCGTCTTGCGTAATTCTCAGATTTTTTGTAGTTTGTATCAATCAGACAGCTTGTCACTATCAGTTTTTGCTATTAGTGCCCAACTCGCGTTCTACGCATTTCAGGTCTCGGTTACTTGGTGAATTTACTCCTTGAACTCATTACACCTTTGTTAGGTTTATTAAGTGAATCTCATTGCTACTTTTGCAAGGTCAACCATCAAGATTCACTACCAAGGTGATTTGTGACATATCCATCGCGGAGCTTCTCGCTACTAAATAAGGAACCACCTCTATATTTTTATTTGATTCAATTTTGGAGACCAAGATTTATAATGTAGGAGCGTTGTGGATCATTCTTTATGTATTTTATCGGCTGAACATCTATGGCGTTGTTGTTTGCTTTGCCACTCGGATTCGAGTTCCCTGGGTGTTGGTTATCTGTTGCAGCAAAAACTTTTTTGAGTTCTAGAAGTCTCAATTTGACCTAAGAACATGTTAGAAAAAGTTTTGTAATTTTCATATTAGAGAAAGTACATAATATTTAAGAGGATAATGCATTTTTTTATTGTTGAGTCGGGTGTTGATTAAGGTATTGGATCCAATCCCCTTGTTAGCATCGTGTGATAGGGTTACGCCTTGGCTTGGGTTCCTTCAGTTGACCCTTAATGAGTTGGGACCGATAGCACTTTGTGTCAAGGCCCATTCCTAAATTTACATCAGTCGACCGAGTAGTGTCAAGGTTTCATTGATCAATTTTTGATGGGAGTTTTCCTAACCGCGAGGAGTAAGTTGTATGTTTCTATGTGGTTATCGCCTCCGAGCCAAAGCCTATTGGAAGACAATGACAAAAATGTGATTTTTCAACTTTTGGATATGTTACTGCATAAACTCCTTGACGTTTTCTGTGAGTTAGTCTCCTTGTTGCGACTTTTTTTGGCTTAGTATTGCTCTTCTTCATGTTAGTGGTATGCTCCACGCTCACTAAACTTTTTAGGATGTTGAATCAAAATTTTTCCAAGAAACACACCCAAGCTATTTGAGCGTCTAAACCAAGTGAGAAAGAAAGAAAGGTAGAGAGAGATAGAGATAGAGAGAGATGAGATGAGAGGAGTGCACAACAACTTGCACCTCTGGGGAAAAAAAGGGATCTTCTAAGCTTGTGACCTTTTTTATATAATCAAAAGTAAAGACAGCAGGAGAGGGTGAAGAGCCAAAATCTCCTTCGTATACATGAGAGAAGAGTTTGACCATTTGGAAGGCCAATATCTTCCAACATAAAAGAGCAATTGTTGTGGGAGATAGAGGATATGTTCATCTGAGGGTTGGACTTCCTCAAGTAGGAGATGCTCCCGCTTGCAGAATGGGTCGGTCGATTGGAAAAGCTAGAGGAAATGGTTGTCATCTGTACTCGAGAGGTCGATCTCTACAGTAAAGTTACGGTTCTTTGGGTGGAGTAGCTAGCCTTCTGGGAGGGCGTCTTCGGCCACCCGTGCACAATCTAAAATAGACAAAGTTGATAGGTGTGGATTAGGAGGTGAACTTGTGTACAAGTGGCTGCTTCAGTGAGAGTTTGGTTCGACTGAAGCAATTACTAATAGTTTTGAAAAGTATTTTCCCAAATGGTCGATGAACGATGAATGCAAATATTTTTCATTTATGAAATAAAACTTTAAAATTTTCTATCTCTAATTAGGTGTTTGATTTTACTCCCTTTTTGTGGTTACGGGTGTCAAATGATGGTTTGACTTATGTTGTCTATAAATAGGAGTGAGGGTTCCGAAAATCCTCCCACAACAGTTCCATTTCCTCAAGTTCCTTCTGTGTGTTTCTTCTCTAGGTTGTTTCTTTCTTTGTTTCATCTACATCGCTTTCAAGCACTCGCAAGACCTCTTTGGATTTATTATGTTTGAGGAGGTTTCAGTTCTGACAATGCACTAAGTGGAAAGCCTTCAAGAGTTCTACGTTTGCAGGAAATTGAAGGTTTTGAGGGTGGTCGACAGTAGTGACTAAGCAACAGATGTTTATGGTAGGGACTTGGTCTTCTACTGGGAACATTTTGAGTGTGGGTTGAGGTTCACCTTTTGTCAGGAACTACAGTCGATCCTTACCAGTTATGGTATCATTCCGGCACAAGTAATGCCGAATTCAATCGCTGCCATCATGACCTGTGTTATCTTTCTGTAGCGATTAGTCATACCGTGGTTGACCAATCTCTTTTCTTCTTCAACTTCAAGGTCGATCGTGACGGCTATGTGGTGTTCTCGGCGGGCTTTAGGATTCAACTCATGAGACTTGAGAAAAAAATTAACGACTGTAAACTGAAGTTTTTGGTATTCTCCAACCAATGAGGTTGGGGATCAGAGTCCGGCCCGTTATATGCACCCTCAAGAAGATTAAGACCCTTCTAGTGAACTTGAGGGAATACGAGTCGATGATTGAGGGATGAGAGTTGTTGGTGCACCAATATATGAATTCTGACATGCTGAAGAGGGTTTTGTGGTCGGAGGAGTTCGAGGTAATTGTCGACGAGTTGTGGGCGGCTTTTGATGTAAGAGCAAAGAAGAAGAAAGAAGAGGCCACATAAAAGGCTAATGGAAAGAAGCCAACGCGACACGTAGTCCACCAAGGAGAAGAATGATGTTCCTTCCCACAAAAATTTTCGGCTCCTGCGAGGGCCGACCAAAAATGAAGGACTTGGTTCTTTTTGGCCTAAAAAAAATTTAGTTATTTTTCCTCATTTGGAAAGTTATTCCTAACAGGGGTTTCTTGCCATGTAGTGGGACCTCGGGTGTTCATCGATTGGACTCTCCTAAAACGCCAAGTTACTTTTGACTGAGTGGAGAGGGAGGGGATCAAGCGTCTCTGACTGCAGTGATGTCACTAAGCCACTTGGCATTCCCTTCTTGATGCCAACTCAAGGGGTGAGGCAAGCTCAGCATAGCCTACACTGAGGTCGATGGCACGGTACAATCTAGTCTCCAGGAGAAAGGCATTCCTCACTGGGAGGGAAAGGCTCCCACTGAGAACGTCTCCCCACCTTCTCCTTGGACCAAACAAAAGGTTTCTCCTCCGAGATGGGTTCCATTCCTCAAGAATGGTGTCGATATTTGGTTGGGGTCTATCGAGCATTTTGCTATGGTGGATATTAAGATGGATAGGCGCATGGAGACGTCTGTAATGCCAAGCTATACTTGTCTCCTGGTAGAGATGCCTCACTCTGATTCCTTCGAGCAGATACTAGAGAGTATGGGCTGCATGGATTTCGCCTAGCACAGCAATCAATTCCACCTGATTGCATGGTTGATCGCCCATTATCTGGTGAAGGCCTTTTGTTGGATGGAGGAAAAGATGGTGATCGCTAAGAGATGATAAATGAGGTCATTGCCAAGAAGACGGAAGCCGAGAAGAGGGTCATCCGAACGGAGAAGAGGCTGAAGTTCTCCATTAAAAGTCAGACGAGGGAGACTAAGGAGTACATAGAAGTCGTTACAACCTTGAAGAAAGAAATTGTTGAGCTGAAAGTGGAGTTGACGAAGATAGTGCCTGCCGTTCATCATGTTAAGGGCTTTCCCAACAGCTTCAAGAGGGCATCGACATGGCTGCTCACAGTTTTGTAAAAGAGGACCTGATCGACTCTAACTAGGCCTTTATGAGGCAGTTGGCTACCACTCCCCCAGACCCCAAGAATGATAGTGAGGAATCTGCGGGAGTGGGTGGAGAAAGAAGCAGTGGAGACGATAGATTCAATTCTACTTAGGCTTCTTTGTCTCTCTCTTTTTTTTCTTGTGCTTTAAAGAAAAAAATTTTGTTATGTTCGATCGAAGCTTACCGAATTGTATAGCCGTGTCGAAAAAAATGTACTTTTTTTTTATAATGGTAACTTTTTCCTTATACTTGTCACTTAAGCTTTGTGGCAGGTTACTTTACCATTCAGTTGTTGATGGTGGTGTGCTTGGTAAAACAATTATCTTTGGGATATTTTGTCTGTTTGACTTTGATTTGTACTAACTGTTCAGCGCAAGTATATACCACATGTGTCTCGTTTGCTTGGTCGGCTGGTCACTTCAGTGAGGTCGCACCTTTCGCTAGGACATAAGTAGATCTTGTCGTTGCATTCATGGGGGTAAATGTTAAGACTCGCTACTGAGGTATTTTGCGTTGCACCCTTTACAAAGCTTATACCTATTGAGTAGGGACCCTCCAGAGTTTATCTGCGTCGAGTTTAGAGACATGGTTTTTTTATGCTTGGTGTTGTAAGTTGTTATTGTCGGTTAAGCATTAAAAGTTATATTGGTCGGGCGTCTTGCGCCGCTATCATATTTTTTGAAGTTTGTACAAATCAGATAGCTTGTGTTAATGTCGATTTTTTGCAATTGGCGCCCAAATCACGTCTTTTCATGTATCGCTACTAGGGTGATTTGTAGCATACCCTTCGCGGAGCTACTCATTACTGAGTAGTGAACCACCTCCAAAGTCTTATTCAATTCAAATTTTGAGACCAAGATTTATGATATAGGAGCATTGTGGGTCATTCTTTATGTATTTTATCAACCAAATATCTATGGCGTTGTTGTCGTCTTTGCTATTCGGATTAGAGTTCTCCAAGTGTTGGCTATCTACTGCAGCACAAACGTTTCGAGTTCTCCGAGTCTCAATTTAACCTAGGAACATGTTAGAAAAAGTTATGTAATTTTCATAATAGAGAAAGTACATAATATTTAAGAGGGTAACGCCTTTTTATTATCGAGCTGAGTGTCAATTGAGGTATTGGATCCAATCCACTTGTTAGCATTGCGCGATAGGCTTACGCCTTGGCTCGGGTTCTTCCGGTCGACCCTCAATGAGTTGGGGCCAATAGCATTTCGCATCGGGGTTCGTTCCTAGGTTTACATAAATCGACTGAGTGGTGTCAATGTGCTAATGATCGGTTTTCTGCAGGGGAGTTTCCCAACCACAAGGAGTCGGCTGTACCTTTTTATGCGGTTCTCACATTCGAGCAAAGCCTCTCGGAAGATGATAAAGAAAACAATGATTTTTTTACTTTTGGATCTGCTACTATGTAAATCCTTGACGTTTTCAGCAAGGGAGTCCCTTTGTGGAGGTTTTTTTCGGCTTGGTATATCTTTGCTTCTTGTTAGTGGTATATTCCACACTCATCAAATCTTTTAGGATATTGAATCAGAATTTTTCGAAGAGATACACCCACGAGATTCGAGCATCTAAACCAAGCGAGAAAGAGAAAAAGGTAGAGAGGGAGAGATAGAGATAGAGAGAGAGAGAGACAAGATGAGAGGAGTGCACAATGACTCGTATCTCTGGGGCAAAAATGGGGTATTCTGGGGCTTGTGATCCTTTTAATATAATCAAAAGTAAAGATTACAGAAAAGGGTGAAAAGCCTAAAGCCCCTTCATATACATGAGAGAAGGGTTAGGAAAAAAGTATTTTTACATGAAAAGCTCATTGTATTGATAGAAGATAGTGAGCAATGAAAGAACGTTATATTTATAACCCCTTTATAGAGGGTTGTACATGTTATTATAGTAATTAAATCCTGTGGGTCGAAGTTCCAACCGCTCCCTGACTCATTTGACAGGGGCCAAAAAGGTGAATTGGTAAGTGTTATCGGTCAGCCTTTTGAACAGACACCATCAATCGGTGTCATCAACCTTCAGGTATCGGCGACCGGGAGGATGCTTGGAGATAGTTGGGGAGATGAGTCAACCTGGCTGATGTTGGCCGGTCGGATGAGTTGAGCCGGTCGTCAGTCCTCGATTACTGCTGTGGGAATTATTGTCAACTTAATAGACTTGCATCAACGAACAGAGGACATCTTCTGGACATGTAACATTGGGTCAGTTCAGATAAATACGGGACAAGCATGAGCCGGTCAACTTTCCTGGAGCGTTGTCATGTTTTTAGTTTGCCGAGCTGTAGGATTGCCTTGAGATTTGTGCTAACACATTTTTTGTGTACAGACACCACCTACTTCTAAATCTACAACTGCTTAACACCATAATATCATCATCAAAATGCCATTTATCACGTGTAAGCCAAAAGAGCAATTACTCTTAAGAAATTTAACCTTTATTCAAGCACTTCCAGTGGTATTTTCGGTCATATGGTTCTTGGATTAACATCTTACACCAACACGGATAGAGAATGAGCGTTTATGCACTCTTAGGAGTACAAGATGCTCCAAAAAGACGTGGATGGCAGAGAAACAGATTAAGCACTGCGAAGAAAGCCTTCGGAGCCAGAGATAATGATGCATTGCTAAAATTCCCACAGGGCCCGGTAGTTCTAAGAATAAAATGATTCTGGCAGGTTGTAGGAGTAAGCAAAGGGTTAATGACTGACAGGTGTAGGTTGAGGTTGCTCCTAACCATTAAGCTACAAGGAGCATGGTCCTTGCATGGACAAGTTTCCCCTTATTCATTGACCTTTCTCAAATAAAACTAGACATCTAGAGGGAAGAACTACTACAAGTTAAAGCATTTTCCAAATAATATAAACTAATAGTTCATGTAGGTATAGACGGTATCTTTAAATCTATATTTAAAACCAGCCAATAAAAATAAATACTCTCCATATAGATTCATGGCATCGTCTGCTTCCAGCAATATTACAAGCAAACGGAATGTATATCCCTCCGGTCTAGCGAGGAATCAAGATTCATTTGAATATTATTAAGAAATATATATACTACAAAGAATCCCCTGTTTTGGGGGTTAACAAAAAGCAACAGAATGCACGCAGAAGCTAAACAATACATGAAGAAAAGGCATGAACTCTTATACAATCATCAATCAAGCCAAATTTTTGTTGCTATCTTACAGAATGTCATACAGGAGGTTCCACATCAGAACTGTATCAGCTCCTAGTACTTAAACAGGTACACGCTTACCTCTGTAACGGTCAAAAAGCTGCATGGAAGCAAAAAAAAAAAACTAATAAAAAATGAATGACAGTAGGCATGAATTATGGTTATATTATGTAAATTATATTTTCACTGTGTTATATTATGAGAACAATATTTCCACTATGTGCACCAGGGTGGATGTGAACAAGAGTAATATCGTTGTGACCATTGAGGTGGATTACAAACTGAATTTCTTACCGATGTCAAAAAAGGCTGCTGGAATAGCCAACCTATAATTGGAAGCCTCTGCAAGAANATTATGTAAATTATTTTTTCACTGTGTTATATTATGAGAACAATATTTCCACTATGTGCACCAGGGTGCATGTGAACAAGAGTAATATCGTTGTGACCATTGAGGTGGATTACGAACTGAATTTCTTACCGATGTCAAAAAAGGCTGCTGGAATAGCCAACCTATAATTGGAAGCCTCTGCAAGAAAACTGCTATGGTAGGCCAGAATCCACTGCATGAAACATAAAAAAAATAAATAAATAAATAATCTAATGTTAAAAGCCTAAAAATAGAATGAATAAAAGAAAATGCAAATTCAAAGGTAAGAACAGATATAGTTAGTTTAAATATCTAGCCTCCAAAAGAGTAGCACCGTAACAACAAAGCATTACTCAAGCCACCCTTAAGTATTTAAAGCGTTGATCAGCAGTCAGACACGTCGCACCACTCTCCTCGTCGCACCTAAAGCCCACAGGCTAGCGATCCTCTCCCGTTGTCCACCCCTCGCCGGCAACGTCATGCCATTGATCCGGCCTCCCCCTCTCTTCCTACCCGATTCTTCCTCCTCGTGACCGAGATCTTGCCTCGCTGTGCACGACCCCGGTCCATCCCGTTATTCTTGCTGCTTGGTCTTTCTTGTGGCATGGAGTTCTTGGAGCGCCGAAGATTTCTTGGTGCGCCGTTCTCGTATTGTTTGCCCTAAATTTTCTCCTTGGTGAACTTCTGGTTTCTTCGTCTCCTGTCATAAATTTCACTATTCGTGAAGCCGCTCCTTTTCGGGATATTGTTGTTGGGGGTTCTCATGATCCGGGTAATGCTAATTTACTTTCGTCTTTTAAAATTCAATTGGTTGATAGCTCTGCTCCGGGGTTACTCAAGAAATTTGCTTGGAAAAATGGTAAGCCGACCATTTTTCTTCAGGATGAGGATCTCAATTTTCTTGTTGAGCCTCTGAAATTTACTCTGGTAGGTAAATTCTCCTTTGCCCATCCCAAAATGGAAGTGATTAGGCGATTCTTTTTGGATCTTAAAATTGCTGGTAAATGGAGTTTAGATTTTATTGATGGTAGACGTCTTATGATTAAGCTAGAACGTGAGGAAGATTATGCTTCCTTTTTTTCAAGGAAGGTTTTACTTATAGATAAGTCTACATGAAGATTTTAAAATAGACCCCAAAATTTAATCCCAGAGAGAAATATCTTATTGTTCCAATTTGGATTAAATTTTTGGGTTAAAGCTTCATTTATATAACATGAAATTTTTTTATTCTCTTGCATCTATTTTGGTAATCCGCTTAAGATGGATGATGCCACTTTCAATTTCACGAGGCTATCTGTGGGCAGAGTTTTGGTGGAACGGGATGTCACTGCTAAATTTCAAGATACCGTGTGAAGTGGTAATAGTGTTGATGGGTATTGGCAGTCGGTTGAAATGGAATTTGTTCCAAGCTATTTTACGCATTGTAGAATGTTTGGTCACTTACATAATTCTTGTTACAGTGCTCATCCTGAGTTGCATAAGAATAAAGAAAATGTTTCTTTCTATGGTAACAAAAGGGTTCAAGTTACTCAACCTAACTGCGGTAATGTGGAGGAAATTATTCATCCAGCTATAGAGGACTTGGGTAAGAAAGCTGCTGAGATTATTATTTCTAATGATAATGATGTTGCTATAATGAATACGAATGATATTACTACTTTTGGTACGACCATTGCTAATGCTCTAAATCAGATGCAAGCTGAAAATGAGCATTTCAGTGTTATCAATCTTGATGACTAATGGGGGCAATGTAACTAATAAAGAATTGGATTCTCATTTTGTTAATCATATAATTTCTAACCATGAATCTGAAGGTGTTGTTCCTCATCAAGATATGCCTCAAGATATGATTGTTAATAAAGAAAATGAGAATGGTGAAATCTCTTTTAGTAATCTTGTAGTAGATCATCATATTATTAATATTGATAATATTACTCTAGAAGATGATAATGCTTTAACCAAATCTGAACTTGAGGAAGATTGGATGGTTCAAAAATCTTACAAGAGAAAGAAAATTAAGGGTAGTCGTGAACTAAGTTATGTGAATACTACTGCTCTTAATGATTAACTTCTGGGTAAGAATTGAGATTCTAATGAATTGAATATTACCTCTAGAATTATTAGAGGAAGGAGAGAACAAGATGATAAAATTTAATAAGTTATTATGGAATATTATAGACATTGCTAAGGACAATGCTTCTAATCAGCTTAAGAATTTGATACGTTTTTATCATCTGTCTTTCTTTGGAATTCTCAAACTTTTAGTTAATTCTTCCAACAATCATAGGTATGTTAAAAGACTTGGTAATTTTCATTACTTTTGCTAATCCCAATAATAAGATTTGGTTTCTTTGGAAATATTATATTATAGTTAATATTATTATTAATCATAATCAATTATTGCATGTTGATATTAATTTGAATGAGATTCATTTTCTTACAATTATTTATGTTGGTTTTCATAGGAATGATAGAATTGAGTTATGAAATTTACTTAATTCAATTGGTCCCACAACTGAACCTTGGTTAGTTGGGTAGATTTTAATATTATTTCCTCTGTTGTTGAGAAAAAGGGTGGTTATCACCTAATCTAACTCTTATCTCTTATTTTAATGAGGTTTTGTTGGATGTGGGTCTTTTTGATTTGGGGTTTCATGATAATCCATTTACTTGGAACTGTGGTCATATCTTTGAAAGGCTCGATAGATTTGTTCCTAATTCTGCTTGGATTAATTCTTTTTTTCTGCATAAGGTTCATCATCTTGCGTTTTTGGCTTCTGATCATACCCCGGTTTTGCTTAAAGTTAAAAATGATATTGGTAAGAAGATTTATCGTTTCCGTTTTTATAATATGTGGATTCTTCACCTTCTTTTTCTTATGGGTGTTAAAGAGAATTGAAATGCTCACATAATGAATGCTGTGCTTAATAGTCCTGGTGTTAAGCTTTGGTTGCTTTAGAAAAATCTTGCTATGTTTCTAAAAAATTGCTATTGGAGTGTTTTTTGAAATCTTAGTAAGGTTGTGGCTGATGCTAAGAATCGAGTTAAGGAGCTAGAATTAGATTACTGTAATAATAGCATTAATTTTGATCTATTGCTTCAAGGGCAGAAGGGTTTGACTAATGCTATTAATATGAAGGAATCTTTCTATGCTCAAAAGGTTGTTCGGGCTAATTTTTTGGATAGTGATCGGAACTCTGCATATTATCATGCTTGCATTAAGAGAAGGAAGCTTAACATGATTACTAATATTAAGAGTATTAATGGTAGTTCTTTCTCTAATCCAAATGATATTGCTAATGATGGTGTTAGCTTTTTCTCTAATCTATTTCATAATGATGGTAGTCCTCTTGCGCAAATTAATTTTGATTTGTATCCTATATATTCTAGCTTGAATAATTTAAATCTTACTTATATTCCTTCTAAAGAGGAAATTAAGGATGTTATTGATGACATGGAGAATGGCAAAGCTGCTGGTCCGGATTGTTTCACTGTAGAATTCTATAAGAATGGTTGGGATATTATTCATCCTGAACTTGTCGAGACTATTCAAGATTTCTTTTATGGTAATGATTTACCCATAAATTTTAAATCTTCTAACATTGTTCTGATTCCTAAAGAGAATGGTAAGAATTCTTGTAATGATTTTAAACCTATCAGCATTAATACTGTTATGTCTAAGATTATTTCTAAGATTATGGTTAAGAGAATTCAACCTATTTTAAATAGCATTATTTCTTTAAATCAGAGTGTTTTTCTCAAAAAAAGGCAGATTCAGAACAATGCTTTGACTGTGCAAGAATTACTGTTTGATCTTGATAAAAATAAAAGTTGTGGTAATGTTATTTTTAAGATGGATATTAAGAAAGTTTTTAACTATATCAGGTGGAAATTTTTGTTTGATATTATTAAGGTTGTTGGCTTCAATGATGGTTTTCGCAATATTATTAAAAGGAATTTAAATAATAACTATTACTCTGTTATTATTAATGGTACCTCTAGTGGCTACTTTATGGCCTCTAAAAGTATTAAGCAAGGGGATCCTCTTTCTCCTTACTTATTTATTCTTGCTTTTGACTATCTTTCTAAGTGTCTTAAAAATCTTTCTGAAAAGTATCCTAGTCTAAATTATATGCATAGAGGTGGTATTAACATTTCTCATCTTCGTTTTGTGGATGATCTTATTCTTTTTACTAAATCTCATAAGAGATCCATCAAAAAGATTTTGAAGGTGATCTCTCATATACGAGGCGTATCTAGTTTAATTTTTAACAATTCTAAATGTTATTTTTATTGTTCCAAATATATATTTGTTGATAAGAAGAATTGGATTGCTGATTATACTAATTGTGTTAAGGCTAGTTTACCCTTGAAATATCTGGGTTTTATTCTTGACAAAAAAGTTAAGAAGAATTATTTTTTTCTAAATTATTTGAGAAGATTAGAATGTGGAATCTTTCTTGGGAGCATATGTTCTTATCTTTTGGTGGACGTGTTGCTTTACTTAAGAGCCTTACCTCTCTTCCTCTTTATATTATGCAAGTGATGTGTATGCCTCTTGGTTTCATTAAGAGGCTAGATATATTGTTTAACAAATTTTTTTGGGAGGGTTTTGGTAAGAAAAATGTTCGTTGGAAGAGCTGGGAGAAGCTCTGTAAATTGGTTGATAAAGGTGGACTTGGTTTTCGTAAACTTATTGATTTTGTTAGAATTAACTATATGAAGCTTTGGCTTAGGTTTTGAATGGATAACTCTATTTGGGCTTCTCTGCTCCGAGCTAAGTATTGTTCTACTTCTCATCCTCTTTCTATTTCCTTTTCTAAAAAGGATTATTTTATTTGGAGGGAGATGCTTAAGGTCTATTCTCAAGTGAAAGAGATGTTATGTTGGGATGTTGGCAATGGGGATGTAGCTTTTTGGTATGATGACGGGCTTGGTAAGGGAGCTCTTGGTGACTTCTATGGGGGTCCTCAAGATATTAATATGAAATTTAAGGATTTATGGGTTGGGCAAAGTTGAAATTTGCCTCAGTTGGTTACTATTGTGCATTATAATGATGCTAAGTTTATCTCTCAAATTCCTATTATACCTAATAAAAAAGATGTTCCTAAGGTTAAAGGTAAGCTTGGTGATTCTATTGCTAAATCCTTTGGTGATCATATTTTTTCTAATCAGGGAATGGATCTTAGCTGGAATTGGAATAAATGGGTAAAACCTTCGATATATTTTTTTTTTGTTTTGAGGGGTTTTCACAAGATCATACCTAGGGCTGTCAAAGAAGCTCGTTGTTCGCGAACAGTTCGTGTTCGGTTCGTCGATGAGTTTGTGTTTGATTCATTCGATAAGTAAACGAGACGAACGCGAACAAATTTTTTTCATTCGATTAGTTAAACGAACTAAACGCGAACAGTGATGCGTTCGTTCGTGTTTGAACCGTTATTGTTCAAAATATAAAATAATTTTAAATAATTATATATATATAATTTATGATATTTTAAAAAATTAAATTTTATAAATTATAATATATAAAAAATTAATAATAATAATAATAATATAATAATATACTATATTAGTAAAATACTAATATAGATATTATATATTTATATAATATAAGTTATATAATCAACATAATATCTTATTTATATATATTAATATTAGAGATGTCAAACTGACTCGTCGTTTCGCGAACAGCTGGTGTTCGACTCGTTCGTTAAGAAACGAACACGAACAGTGACTTTACGAACAATTTTTAACACGAGCTTATTTCAAACAAACTAAATTTCAAACGAACTGAACGCGAATACAAGCTCAGTTCGTTCGTGTTCGATTCGTTTACACCCCTAATTACATTTGAGATTAATATGATTATAAATGTAGTTAAAACGATTTAATTAATCTAGCGAAAGAGTTGTTTCCCAGCTATATTAATATTTTTCAATAAATGATTATTGCACGAATTTGAAAGATTAAAAATTTCTACAAGTGTCAACTATGTCTACTTTCTAATATGCTTCAATAATAATCTTAATTAGACATTTAATGACTTGACCATCTCCACAAAAGCTGGTCCATTACAAGTTAATTAAGAGCTTAATTAACAAAGGCTTTCACCCCGATCCATCTATGTGGCTCCCGATTTGTTAAATTAAACAACATTGCTTTATAAAGAAGAAGATTAAAAGGGAGAACATAAAGAGTTGCCGTTAAATAGGGTTGTAAATGAGCCGAGCTTGAGCGAGCTCAGGCTTGGCTCGTGTTCGGCTCGTTCGAAATAGCTCGTGTTCGAAATCGGCTCGTG
>JXCR01138216.1:44075-59739 GCA_002079205.1 Phalaenopsis hybrid cultivar
GAACATGGGTCAAACCTATACAAAAGAAGACACTAACATTTAAACTTATACATAAATATATATAATATATTATTATATAAATAATATATGTAATATATTGTTATATAANGAGATATTGTTGTTGGGGGTTCTCATGATCCGGGTAATGCTAATTTACTTTCGTCTTTTAAAAGTCAATTGGTTGATAGCTCTACTCCGGGGTTACTCAAGAAATTCGCTTGAAAAAATAGTAAGTCGACCATTTTTCTTCAGGATGAGGATCTCAATTTTCTTGTTGAGCCTCTGAAATTTACTCTGATAGGTAAATTCTCCTTTGCCCATCCCAAAATGGAAGTGATTAGGCGATTCTTTTTGGATATTAAAATTACTGGTAAATGGAGTTTAGATTTTATTGATGGCAGACGTCTTATGATTAAGCTAAAACGTGAGAAAGATTATGCTTCTTTTTTTTTCAAGGAAGGTTTTACTTATAGATATGTCTACATGAAGATTTTAAAATGGACCCCAAATTTAATCCCAGAGAGGAATCTCTTATTGTTCCAATTTGGATTATATTTCTGGGGTTAAAGCTTCATTTATATAACATGAAATTTCGTTATTCTCTTGTATCTATTTTTGGTAATCTGTTTAAGATGGATAATGCCACTTTCAATTTCACGAGGCTATCTGTGGCCAGAGTTTTGGTAGAACGGGATGTCACTGCTAAATTTCAAGATACCGTGTGGAGTGGTAATAATGTTGATGGGAGTTAGCAGTCGATTGAAATGAAATTTGTTCCAAGCTATTGTACGCATTGTAGAATGTTTGGTCACCTACATAATTCTTGTTACAGTGCTCATCCTGAGTTGCGTAAGAATAAAGAAAAGGTTTCTTTCTATGATAACAAAAGAAGTTACTCAACCTAACTGCGATAATGTGGAGGAAATTAATCATCCAGCTATAGAGGACTAGGGTAAGAAAGCTGTCGAGGTTATTATTGCTAATGATAATGATGTTGCTATAATGAATGTGAATGATATTACTACTTTTGGTGCGACCATTGCTAATGCCCTAAATCAGATGCAGGTTGAAAAGGAGCATTTCAGTGTTATCAAACTTAATGACTAATGGGGGCAATGTAACTGGTAATTATTTGGATTCTCATTTTGTTAATCATATTATTTCTAACCATGAATCTGAAGGTGTTGTTCCTCATCAAGATATGCCTCAAGATATGATTGTTAATAAAGAAAATGAGAATGGTGAAACCTCTTTTAGTAATCTTGTAGTAGATCATCATATTGTTAATATTGATAATATTACTCTAGAAGATGATAATGCTTTAACCTGATCTGAACTTGAGGAAGATTTGATGGTTCAAAAATCTTACAAGAGAAAGAAAATTAAGAGTAGTCATGAACTAAGTTATGTGAAAACTGCTGCTCTTAATGATTAACTTCTGGGTAAGAATTGGAATTCTAATGAATTGAATATTACCTCTAGAATTATTAGAGAAAGGAGAGAACAAGATGATAAAATTTAATACGTAATTCTGGAATATTAGAGACATTGCTAAGGACAATGCTTTTAATCGGCTTAAGAATTTGATACGTTTTTATCATCTGTCTTTCTTTGGAATTCTTAAACTTTTAGTTAATTCTTCCAACAATCATAGGTATGTTAAAAGACTTGGTAATTTTCATTACTTTACTAATCCCAATAATAAGATTTGGTTTCTTTGGAAAGATTATATTATAATTGATATTATTATTAATCATAATCAATTATTGCATGTTGATATTAATTTGAATGAGATTCATATTCTTACAATTATTTATGCTGGTTGTCATAGGAATAATAAAATTAAGTTATGGAATTTACTTAATTCAATTGGTCCCACAACTGAACCTTGGTTAGTTTGGTAGATTTTAATATTATTTCCTCTGTTGTTGAGAAAAAGGGTGGTTTACCACCTAATCTTACTCTTATCTCTTATTTTAATGAGGTTTTGTTGGATGTGGGTCTTTTTGATTTGGGGTTTCATGGTAATCCATTTACTTGGAACCGTGGTCATGTCTTTGAAAGACTCGATAGATTTGTTCCTAATTCTGCTTGGATTAATTCTTTTTTTCTGCATAAGGTTCATCATCTGGCGTTTTTGGCTTCTGATCATACCCCGATTTTGGTTAAAGTTAAAAATGATATTGGTAAGAAGATTTATCATTTCCGTTTTTATAACGTGGATTTTTCACCTTCTTTTTCTTATGGGTGTTAAAGAGAATTGAAATGCTCACAAGATGAATGTTGTGTTTAATAGTCCTGGTGTTAAGCTTTGGTTGCTTTAGAAAAATCTTGCTAAGTTTCTAAAAAATTGCTATTGGAGTGTTTTTGGAAATCTTAGTAAGGTTGTGGCTAATGCTAAGAATCGAGTTAAGGAGCTAAAATTAGATTACTGTAATAATAGCATTAATCTTGATCTATTGCTTCAAGGGCAGAAGGATCTGACTAATGCTATTAATATAGAGGAATCTTTCTATGCTCAAAAGGCTCCTCGGGCTAATTTTTTGGATGGTGCTCGGAACTCTGCTTATTATCATGCTTGCATTAAGAGAATGAAGCTTAACATAATTACTAATATTAAGAGTATTAATGGTAGTTCTTTCTCTAATCCAAATGATATTGCTAATGATGGTGTTAGCTTTTTCTCTAATTTATTTCATAATGATGGTAGTCCTCTTTTTCAGATTAATGTTGATTTGTATCATATATATTCTAGCTTGAATAATTTAAATCATACTTATATTCCTTCTAAAGAGGAAATTAGGATGTTATTGATGACATGGAGAATGGCAAAGCTGCTGGTCCGGATGGCTTCACTGTGGAATTCTATAAGAATAGTTAAGATATTATTCATCCTGAACTTGTCGAGGCCATTAAAAATTTCTTTTATGGTAATGATTTACCCAGATATTTTAAATCTTCTAACATTGTTCTGATTCCTAAGGAGAATGGTAAGAATTCTTGGAATGATTTTAGACCTATCAGCCTTAATACTGTTATGTCTAAGATTATTTCTAAGATTATGGTTAAGAGAATTCAACTTATTTTAAATAGCATTATTTCTTTAAATCAGAGTGCTTTTCTCAAAGAAAGGCAGATTCGGGATAATGCTCTGACTGTGCAGGAATTACTGTTTGATCTTGATAAAAGTAAAAGTTGTGGTAATGTTATTTTTAAGATGGATACTAATAAAGCTTTTGACTATATCAGGTGGAAATTTTTGTTTGATGTTATTAAGATCGTTGGCTTCAATGATGATTTTCGCAATATTATTAAAAGGAATTTAAATAATAACTATTACTCTGTTATTATTAATGGTACCTCTAGTGGCTACTTTATGGCCTCTAAAAGTATTAAGCAGGGGGATCCTCTTTCTCCTTACTTATTTATTCTTGTTTTTGACTATTTTTCTAAGTGTCTTAAAAATCTTTTTGAAAAGTATCCTAGTCAAAATTATATGCATAGAGGTGGTATTAACAATTCTCATCTTTGTTTTGTGGATGATCTTATTCTTTTTACTAAACCTCACAAGAGATCCATCAAAAAGATTTTGAAGGTGATCTCTCATATACGAGACGTATCTGATTTAATTTTTAACAATTCTAAATGTTATTTTTATTGTTCCAAATATATATTTGTTGATAAGAACTCCTGATTATACTAATTGTGTTAAGGCTAGTTTACCCTTGAAATATCTGGGTTTCATCCTTGACAAAAAAGTCAAGAAGAATTATTTTTTTTCTAAATTGTTTAAGAAGATTAGAATGTGGAATCTTTCTTGGGAGCATAAGTTCTTATCTTTTGGTGGGCGTGTTGCTTTACTTAAAAGTCTTACCTCTTTTCCTCTTTATATTATGCAAGTGATGTGTATGCCTATTGGTTTCATTAAGAGGCTGGATATATTGTTTAACAATTTTTTTTGGGAGGGTTTTGGTAAAAAAACTGTTCGTTGGAAGAGCTGGGAGAAGCTCTATAAATTGGTTGATAAAGGTGGACTTGGTTTTCGTAGGCTTATTGATTTTGTTAGAATTAACTATAAGAAGCTTTGGCTTAGGTTTCGAATGGATAACGCTTTGGGCTTCTCTGCTTGAAGCTAAGTATTGTTCTACTTCTCATCCCCTTTCTATTTCCTTTTCTAAAAAGGATTATTTTATTTGGAGGTAGATGCTTAAGGTCTATTCTCAAGTAGAAGAGATGTTATGTTGGGATGCTGGCAATGGGATGTAGCTTTTTGGTATGAGGACGCGCTTGGTAAGGAAGCTCTTGGTGACTTCTATGGGGGTCCTCAGGATATTAATATGAAATTTAAGGATTTATGGGTTGGGCAAAGTTGGAATTTGTCTCAGCTAGTTACTATTGTGCATTATAATGATGCTAAGTTTATCTCTCAAATTCCTATTATGCCTAATAAAAAAGATGTTCCTAAGGTTAAAGGTAAGCTTGGTGATTCTATTGCTAAGTCCTTTGGTAATCATATTTTTTCTAATCAGGGAATGAATCTTAGTTGGAATTGGAATAAATGGGTAAAACCTTCTATTTCTTTTTTTTTGTTTTAAGGGGTTTTCACAAGATCATACCTAGGGCTGTCAAAGAAGCTCGTTGTTCGCAAACAGTTCGTGAATGAGTTTGTGTTCGATTCATTCGATAAGTAAACAAGACGAACGCGAACAAATTTTTTTCATTCGGTTAATCAGTTAGTTAAATGAACCAAACGCGAACAGTGATGCGTTCGTTCGTGTTCGAATCGTTATTATTTGAAATATAAAATAATTTTAAATAATTATATATTAAAAATTTATGNTGTTCGCAAACAGTTCGTGTTCGGTTCGTGAATGAGTTTGTGTTCGATTCATTCGATAAGTAAACGAGACAAACACGAACAAGTTTTTTTCATTCGGTTAGTTAAATGAACCAAACGCGAACAGTGATGCATTCGTTCGTGTTCGAATCGTTATTATTTGAAATATAAAATAATTTTAAATAATTATATATTAAAAATTTATGATATTTTAAAAAATTAAATTTTAAAAATTATAATATATAATAAATTAATAATAATAATATATTAATATACTGTATTAGTAAAATACTAATATATATATTATATATTTATATAATATAAGTTATATAATTAATAAAATATATTATTTATATATTAATATTAGGAATGTCAAACTGACTAGTCGTTCGCGAACAGCTCGTGTTCGGCTCGTTCGTTATGAAACGAACACGGACAATGATTTCACGAATAATTTTGAATACGAGTTTATTTCAAACAAACTAAATTTCAAACGAACCGAACACGAACACAAGCTCTGTTCGTTCGTGTTCGATTCGTTTACACCCCTAATCATACCTACTGACAATATTCTTAAGTTTAAGGGCTTAAGGATTGCTTCTAAGTGTATTTTCTGTAAGTGATTGTACTTTTGCTTTGAATATTTGAAATAGTGTTTTTGATATTTGTGATAGGAGGGATGTTTTTTTCTGGGCATCCTAACAATGATGTTATTTATGATGATTGGAAGGATAAGGGGCATGATTTCTTATATAATATACCTTCTATTGCTTTTTGGTTTATTTGGGTTTCTAGAAACTCTACGAAATATTTTGATGAGACTATTACTGTTAGGATACTTGCTCTAAAATTTATTCTTATATGAGTAAGAGTCTTTCTTTTAATGGTATGAAGCATACTAACAATGTGTATGTGAAAGTCATTCCTACTATACTCTCTCTCAGTTTTACTACTAATTCTTATTCCTTTTGTCAAGTAGTTTGGAATAAGCCTTACGCTCCTTTTCTTAAAATTAATTCTGATGGAAGTTGGAAGCAGAATGGTGCGGTTATTGGAGGAGTTTGTAGGGATTGGAGTGGTTCTGCCATTTATTGGTTTGCTGCTCCTTTACCTGTTTCTCCAATTGCTGCAGAAGTTGATGCTATTGTCTTTGCTTTATTGATTGCTAGGAAGATGGGTTGGTACAATATTATAGTTGAGACTAATTCCCTTATTCTATGGAAGATTTGCAGATCGATTTTGGTGTGTCATTGGAGTTTACATTTGCAGGTTAAGAGGATTCTTCATCTGGCCAAAGATCTTAATGTGATTTGATCACATATTATAAGAGATGGTAATGTTGTTGCAAATTGGGCTACTAAGTTGGGATATTTTCTGCAAGCACCTTTCATTTCTAAAATCTTACCTGATGATCTTCATAGATTGGTTCTTTTGGATTTGTTCGTGTTTTANAGTCGTTCGCGAAGAGCTCGAGTTCGACTCGTTCGTTATGAAACGAACACGGACAATGATTTCACGAACAATTTTGAATACGAGCTTATTTCAAACAAACTAAATTTCAAACGAACCGAACACGAACATAAGCTCTGTTCGTTCGTGTTCGATTCGTTTACACCCCTAATCATACCTACTGACAATATTCTTAAGTTTAAGGGCTTAAGGATTGCTTCTAAGTGTGTTCTCTGTAAGTGATTGTACTTCTGCTTTGAATATTTGAAATAGTATTTTTGATATTTGTGATAGGAGGGATGTTTTTTTCTGGGCATCCTAACAATGATGTTATTTATGATGATTGGAAGGAAAAGGGGCATGATTTCTTATATAATATACCTTCTATTGCTTTTTGGTTTATTTGAGTTTCTAGAAACTCTACGAAATATTTTGATGAGACTATTACTGTTAGGATACTTGCTCTAAAATTTATTCTTATATGAGTAAGAGTCTTTCTTTTAATGGTATGAAGCATACTAACAATGTGTATGTGAAAGTCATTCCTACTATACTCTCTCTCAGTTTTACTACTAATTCTTATTCCTTTTGTCAAGTAGTTTGGAATAAACCTTACGCTCCTTTTCTTAAAATTAATTCTGATGGAAGTTGGAAGCAGAATGGTGCAGTTATTGGAGGAGTTTGTAGGGATTGGAGTGGTTCTGCCATTTATTGGTTTGTTGCTCCCTTACTTGTTTCTCCAATTGCTGCAAAAGTTGATGCTATTGTCTTTGCTTTATTGATTGCTAGGAAGATAGGTTGGTACAATATTATAGTTGAGACTAATTCCCTTATTCTATGGAAGATTTGCAGATCGATTTTGGTGTCATTGGAGTTTACATTTGCAGGTTAAGAGGATTCTTCATTTGGCCAAAGATATTAATGTGATTTGATCTCATATTATAAGAGATGGTAATGTTGTTGCCAATTAGGCAACTAAGTTGGGACATTTTCTGCAAGCACCTTTCATTTCTAAAATTTTACCTGATGATCTTCATAGATTGGTTCTTTTGGATTTGTTCGTGTTTTAGTTTGTTGGGGTGTTTGGGTGTNATGTCTTTCTTAACATAGGTCGAATCTAAAACATGTACTCTCCTAATCGGATCATCAGATGGTCGACGTTTAATGTAACCAAACCATCTAAGACGACCTCTCTAATTTTGTCCATCACTGGAGCTACACCAGCCCTATCACGGAGATATTCATTTCGCATTTTGTCTCTAAGTGTAAGGCTACTCATCCACCAAATTATTCTCATCTCAACAACACTTAACTTAGTATTATGCTTCTCATTTAAAGGCCAACATTCAGCGCCATAAAGCATTGCAGGTCTCACCACCATCTTATAAAGTTTTTCTTTCAGTCTAAGAGATATTTTTCTATCACACAAAAGGCCCGATGCATTCCTCCACTTCAACCAACCTACTTGAATTCTACCATTAACATCCCCATCTATATCATCATCGCTTTGAACAAAAGACCCGAGATATCTAAAAAATTCAGACAATTTAATAAATTGATCACCAAAAGTTACACTTCTATAACTAGAGCTACTACCACTAAAATTACATTCCATATATTAAGTTTCAATTCTAATCAAATGAAGGCCTTTAGACTCCAATGTAGATCTCCATAATTCTAGTTTTTCATGAGTTTCTTCTCTCATCTTATCCACAAGAAGGATATCATCAACAAAAAGCATACACCAAGGTACATCCTTCTGTAAATGTCCAATAAGACCATCCATAACTAAAGCAAAAAGATATGAGCTTGAGCCAATCCTTGATGTAATCCAACAAAAATAGGAAAATAATTGGTCAATCCTCCTTCAGTTCGAATACAAGTAACAGCTCTAGTATACACATCTTTAATGACTTTAATACAAGTCATATCAACACCTTTCTTCTCAAGAAGTCTCCAAAGGATATCTCTTGGAATCTTATTGTAAGTTTTTTTTCTAAATCAATAAAAATCAAATGTAGATCCTCCTTATTATCTCTGAACTTCTCCATCCGTAAGTTTTTTTTAAATCAATAAAAATCAAATGTAGATTCTCCTTATTATCTCTGAACTTCTCCATCAAGCCTCTCAATAAATGTATAGCTTCCATAGTAGACCTGCCCGACATAAATCTAAATTGATTATGAGAAATAAATAACATGTAATAGCTTCCACGACTTCTTAGTTTGCCAAGGAGGCATCCACAATACAACGGTATATACACCACAAAATAAAACAAATGCATAGAGTATCAAGTAGGAATAATTACTAGGAATTAAATAAAATAAATAATGCAAAAGCATCAGCACCTAGTTCAGATAATACACTCAAATTTTTATTCAAAATAAGATGTCAAATGTAATTGATCTTGTTGCAAATTTATATCTGCAGAACCAAATTAAACTTTGACTAGCTGGTATGAAATTGATAAGAAAAATATCCTAATTTGTCAGAATACAGAATCGGGTTGAACTACTTATAAGTGGTGGCACAGCAGGATGATATAAAGCGGGAATTTTTTATTCTAATGTGATAAAGCACAAATAAAAAACAATGTCACTGGCAGAAATTTCATGATAATGAAAGGTATTCAATTGGATATTGTGCAATGGTTTAGGTTTAAGAATATAGACTTCCACTTCAAAAATTACTAATCTATATAAAACAATAATCTATAACAAGTAATAATTGTAAATTTAGAATCTTGTCATCTGACTGTGGTCCCTTTTAAAGTGAACACAAAGAAATATAATCAAGTTACAATATCAGTGAGAATAACGGATCTAATGATATGATCTCAAATTATAGTTTGGATCTATCTTATGTAATTGTTTAAATAACTATCAGAATTAAATTGGGTTAAAGAGTAATTCTAGTTTTGTTGACCACTCATTTGTTGTAAGCTGATTATTCCTTGCCTCATGACCAACTGAGAAAAGTTGGACCAGACATTCATGAATCAGGATTCATCCAGCTGAGATGATGTTAGATCAGCTAGTCTAAATTTAATGAAGTTAAATTTCATGTGAGCTTATAAGAACAACAGGTAGGGCTGTCTAATCTTGGAAGTGCCTGAAACGTTTTCCATAAGTAGCAATTTTTTCCAAATTTTACAAAGCAAGCACATTGGGCCACAACATTTTACAAAGCATGCACATTGGACCACAATAGTTTACAGTGCAAATCAGTGTGCGGTTTCTGGTGTTCCCAAAACTCCACATACTATCAAGACGACTAGAATCGACTGGCATTACTGATTAAGAAAAACCAGCAAAACTTCAATTATTTTAGGAACATTCAAACCATAGCTGATTCAAAATAAACATTCAAATTAGTTTGCAATTTTTCAAAGCATGTTATCATACCTAGAGTTAAAAGAGTTATCTTCACAATTATTCAAGCTAATATAAAAAATGTAACGGTAACTAAAGAAGATTTCTGTTTTTAACAATCACAGCATAAGTAAATATCGACAAGAAAAAAAAACTATGTTAAAAGACTACATTCTTACTTTTTGTGTCATTCATCTCAAAAGAAACCATTATGTCACACTGAAATCCAATGCNACAGCATAAGTAAATATCGACAAGAAAAAAAAAAACTATGTGAAAAGACTACATTCTTACTTTTTGTGTCATTCATCTCAAAAGAAACCATTATGTCACACTGAAATCCAATGCAAATTGCAGAACGTCAATACCTGCCAAAGCAATACATGAGTTAATCAAGAACCGTATAAAACTTCTACAGTACTAGGAAATTGCTTCATAGGTTCTAGACATATGGACAGAAGAAAAATTAATAAGTTAGCGGAGGCCTTCCTATNGAAAACTTCTACAGTAATAGGAAATTGCTTCATAGGTTCTAGACATATGGACAGAAGAAAAATTAATAAGTTAGCGGAGGCCTTCCTATNCTAGCTAGTCGTTCACGAACAGCTCGTGTTCAGCTCGTTCGTTATGAAATGAACACGGACAGTGATTTCACGAACAATTTTGAACACGAGTTTATTTCAAACAAACTAAATTTCAAACGAACCGAACACGAACACGAACACAAGCTCTGTTCGTTCTTGTTTGATTTGTTTACACCTCTAATCATACCTACTGACAATATTCTTAAGTTTAAGGGCTTAAGGATTGCTTCTAAGTTTGTTCCCTGTAAGTTATTGTACTTTTGCTTTGAATATTTGGAATAGTGTTTTTGATATTTGTGATAGGAGGGATGTTTTTTCTGGGCATCCTAACAATGATGCTATTTATGATGATTGGAAGGATAAGGGGCATGATTTCTTATATAATATACGTTCTATAGTATTTTAGTTTATTTGGGTTCTTAGAAACTCTACGAAATACTTTGATGAGACTATTACTCTTAGGATACTTGCTCTAAAATTTATTCTTATATGAGTAAGAGTCTTTCTTTTAATGGTATGAAGCGTACTAACAATGTGTATGTGAAAGTCATTCCTACTATACTCTCTCACATTTTTACTACTAATTCTTATTCCTTTTGTCAAGTAGTTTGGAATAAGTCTTATGCTCCTTTTCTTAAAATTAATTATGATGGGAGTTGGAAGCAGAATGGTGCGGGTATTGGAGGAGTTTGTAGGGATTGGAGTGGTTCTGTCATTTATTGGTTTGTTGCTCCTCTACCTATTTCTCCAATTGCTGCAGAAGTTGATGCTATTGTCTTTGCTTTATTGATTGCTAGGAAGATAGGTTGGTACAATATTATAGTTGAGACTAATTTCCTTATTCTATGGAAGATTTACAGATTGATTTTGGTGTGTCATTGGAGTTTACATTTGCAGGTTAAGAGGATTCTTCATCTGGCTAAAGATCTTAATGTGATTTGATCTCATATTAGAAGAGATGGTAATGTTGTTGTTAATTGGGCTACTAAGTTGGGATATTTTCTGCGAGCACCTTTCATTTCTAAAATCTTACCTGATGATCTTCATAGATTGGTTCTTTTGGATTTGTTCGTGTTTTAGTTTGTTGGGGTGTTTGGGTGTGTGTTGAGTTGATTTTTTCTTTATTTGGAAAGAGGATCTTTTTTTTTTCTTTTTCTTTTTTTTTGGATTGTAGAGTGTGTGTGGGACCTCTTTTCCGGTTTTGTACTTTACTCTATCGAAATAAAATAAGGAGCCGAATAATGCTCTTTTATAAAAGAAGACACATCAGTAACTAAACTACATCAAGACATTTTGGTAATGAAACTTCACTTACCTGAAGAGAACCATAAAGCCATAAGTCTCGAAAATCATGCCAAAGATAGGCCATCCGATTAGGACAAGGAAAAATCCAATGCCAAATGAAGCCGTGCCCTACCAAAGAAAGATTTTGTAGNATAGTTTGTTGGGGTATTTGGGTGTGTGTTGAGTTGCTTTTTTCTTTATTTGGAAAGAGGATCTTTTTTTTTTCTTTTTTTGGATTGTAGAGTGTGTGTGGGACCTCTTTCCCGGTTTTGTACTTGACTCTATCGGAATAAAATAAGGAGCCAAATAATGCTCTTTTATAAAAGAAGACACGTCAATAACTAAACTACATCAAGACATTTTGGTAATGCAACTTCACTTACCTGAAGAGAACCATAAAGCCATAAGTCTCGAAAATCATGCCAAAGATGGGCCATCCAATTAGGACAAGGAAAAATCCAATGCCAAATGAAGCCGTGCCCTACCAAAGAAAGCTTTTGTAGAAGCAAGAAAAAAAAATAAAAAAATAAAAAAAAATACAAGACAGATTCTGACGGAACCTTCATAATGATTCAACCTTAAAGTTCTTAGGCTTAGTGAAGAACTGCATGGTCGATTTCAATCCAATTGTTAGCATCACTCCAGAGAGGAACAAGATCTGCCAGTGATAAGAGGGCAAAAAGGTTAAGAACATCTCATAGTTATTTTGATGCATAATGGAAGAAATTGAATGCATACAAGGCAAACAGTGCACTCACATTCCCCATGGCTAAGAGCCCTTTATCAAAGAAGAAAATTATTCCCAGAAATGAGAAAAAGATTCCAAATCCAGTCAGTCCTATACCGATCTCTGTTTCCAGATAGAATATGTGTTAGCACAAGAAATCATCATCACCAATTGACTGCAAAAAATTTTTTGCTCTGTTTTTATTCAGCTTGGTATTATAAGATTGAAATAAAAGCCAAAAAAAATATAAATACTGTTAAACTAAGGTTCATCTTTTTCCATTAAGCCTAGCTATTTAGTAAAGTACAGCACAATCATGCGCACGTCATGAAAGAAATATTTAAGAAAAACCAAGTATCATCAGCCAATAATATGGAATTTCTTGAAGAACATGATTACAAATTGTCACAACAAGGCCAAAGTATTGAAGCTAACTGGCCTGGACGCATAAATTTTAGCCTCAAGGTATAAAATTGCTAAAATTCAACTTTATAGAGCATAGAACCAAAAGAATACCAGTGCATCAGAATGCCTTAATAGATTCAAATGCCTAACAATTCACATTCCTCCATTAACCTCAATCCCTTGTTAACAACCACTAGAATCAAGAAAGGCACCAATCGCTTAAGTTAATTACACATCTCTTGCGACCTCTCCCACCACATTTTTTTTATTTAGTCCTTCTATCCATTATGGGTTTGAATGTGTGACCTCACTTAATTCTTCTCTATTTAGCTTCTTTGCCACTTGATGCATTATGCTACCAATGTTTCTTTCACTCATATGCATTTCATCTAAATAGCCAACATAATTTAATTTAAAAAAATTTTAAAAACGAAGCCTAATGTCAAAATATACCAAAAGAAATATTTTGAAGATGACAAATTGATGTGACACAATCAGTGACTCTCTCATGCCACCACATAAATCAGAATATTTTNATGAAAAAGTAATAGTTTATTAAAATAATAAATTCACTAAATATCATGTTTATGCAAGATATTTTAATTTAAAAGAATCGACGTCAGGACAAATTCAAGAACAAATTAATCGACATTGAGGTCATTACTCGTACTTTTAAATCTATGGTAAAATTTTAATTCTTCTCAATTTTTACGCATTAGTGGACAATGATATTTGCACAAACTTTATCTGATTTATATATTTTCGTTTATTGGTCACATTGTTATAAATGTTTATAGCAGCATAATATTATGTATTGGTGTATGTTATATATAGTATATTGAATTGAATATGACTAGCATATGAATAATATATTTATGTTGGCTTTTTGCACATGCATGTATGAGTATGATGAAGTCACCTCTTGATGTTACTAATGGGGGAATATTAAGGTACCTATACAAGTATATGAAAAAAAATATTAATATTGATGTGTTTTAATTCATAATTTTTAAACGGTACTCCTGTGACGTTTGTATAGATATGAAATAGTATTGATATGCTAATAATACAGTACGACTCTTTGAATAAAATTACATATCTATATTGATTTATTAAACAGTTTAACTAGTATGCATATTTCTTCCTTTTTCCCTATATTATTGTGGTTTATGAGTATGAGTATTCAGTCCCATTTAGTTCACAGTTGTTTAAACTAATTTTTCAGATTTAATTAGTAGATTAAAAGATATACGAAAGAAAGCAGAAAGGGTATAAAAGACGTGGACAACCGATTTTGAGATAAATTTAAATATACCGTTTTAAATCATTTAATTAGTGGCTCTTTCATTTATTAAATTGCAAAGGAATATAGAAATTTAATTTCCTTCGTCGACCGACTGTTCCCGTTTTCAAGCCCCGGGACGGGTCGTGATAAGGCAAGCCTTATTTTTTTTAAGTTAACTTAGATTTACTTACGAACAATAACGAATGATAGCAAGTGTTAGGGTTCATTTTTTAGCATCGTCCCGAGCGCAAAACCTGCTTCTTCATTTCTCTACTTTGAATGTCGACAAGCCTAGCATTCACTTCGCCACTCAAGTGTTGTCCCAAACCTGATCGAGCGTCCCTGCATCAGCTTCATCTCTATGTTGATTTTCAAAGCCCCATCCAAGCCTTGCAAAGTTGAGCATAGAAGTCCTGTCCAAGCAAAGCAACATCGAGCCTCAAAGTTCATTCTAAGACTCATAACAATCTTGATGCCGTGCTTCATCTCTCTCTACAGTGATTATCTTACGAGCTTCCCAGGTTTAATTTCGATTTATTACTATATATTTCGTTCCTTTTATATGCCTCAATTATCTTGTATTTATTTATTTATTTATTTATTGGCAGAAATAGGAAACAAAATAATTGTATAAGATGTATGTATATGACTCTATTTTTTTAAGTAATAGTAAACATAAGAATTGTATAGAAATTCAACCCTCCTCAATTGCATTTAAGTTATGCCAATAACATTTAAGATTAAAATTTGTGGTTGTTCAAATGTCCTATTTAAGAATTTTATGAGTTTTTTTTTTTTTTTTTTTTAAGGCTTATGCCTTGATCCGTCTTTAGGATTATACACGTTTTAAAACATTTTTTATGACACCTGTTTATGTGTGTCAAAGAAGGCATCCAAAAAGTGCTAAGAATTTAATAAGAATAACACAAAAAAAGAACATATTACAATGTAAGTCCAACAGGGTTTCCTACAGGGTGACAGCCCATATATGTGACACCATTGGCTAGCTNGAGGCATCCAAAAAGTGCTAAGAATTTAATAAGAATAACACAAAAAAAGAGCATATTACAATGTAAGTCCAACAGGGTTTCCTACAGGGTGACAGCCCATATATGTGACACCATTGGCTAGCTAGACAAAAATGGCTACTTAGAATTGTCTGTATTTCACAGATCATAATTTGCACTTAAGGGATAGCATCGTATGCTTAGGTTAAAAGATAAGCATAAAAGAGCAGCTCTACTGGTTCAACATTGAGCATTCAATATATGCATTTTATTGCTCAAAAAAATTTGAAAAGAGCAACAGCACCGGTTCAACATGGAGCATTAAAAAACATGTACTTTATTTTCTAGCAAATGGAAGAGTTAAGTTATATCACTTTGGATACAAGTAGTGGAGGATTTACAAAGGNAGAGCAACAGCACCAGTTCAACATGGAGCATTAAAAAACATGCACTTTATTTTCTAGCAAATGGAAGAGTTAAGTTATATCACTTTGGATACAAGTAGTGGAGGATTTACAAAGAACATGACAAAGCAAAGTTCATTAAAATGAAGAACATGAAGAAATCAGAAGACGAAGATCAAACTACACAAGAAAGAACAGGTCAATGAAAAAGGCTATCCATAGAAAGGTGAGACATACCCAGGGCATGATGCTGCAATCAATGAGGGGCCTAAAGAAGGGTTCAAGAATACAACCTTAACCCTAAACAAAAA
>JXCR01138216.1:67541-96083 GCA_002079205.1 Phalaenopsis hybrid cultivar
TACGGGATCAAAGTAGTGTCCATAGAAATTTATTTATATATTTATTTTATTATTATTATTTTTTTTTAAAGGAATGGCCAAAGGCTATCATACGTGTTTCCAACTAACTTTAATGTATCTAACAATTCGAGTACCACCTCCTTAAATCCATTTGTACCAGATGGGATTTGAAACCCTGACCGTGGATGCCAACCAACAGGCCGAGCTGTATATAAATATATATATATATCTGTGTGTGTGTGTGTATGCAGGCGAGCGTGCCTATGTGTATTATGCATAATAGAAAAGCACAAAGTTCTATGTGGGACTTTCCTTTTTTACTTAAAAAATTCTCATTATATATATCTCTATTTTTTTACAGTAATAGTAAACATAAGAATTGTATAGANTAAAATTTGGGATATTCATGAAGAAGCTAATGTGATGTGGGATAAAGTAACAAACACTACTAAACAAGTAGCAAAAAATATTCTTGGAGAATCAAAAGAAAAAATATTTACAAATAAAAATAGTTGGTGGTGNATTTTGTAGAAGCAAAAAATTAAAAAAATAAAAAAATAAAAAAATAAAAAAAAAATTACAAGACAGATTCTGACGGAACCTTCATAATGATTCAACCTTAAAGTTCTTAGGCTTAGTGAAGAACTGCATGGTCGATTTCAATCCAATTGTTAGCATCACTCCAGAGAGGAACAAGATCTGCCAGTGATAAGAGGGCAAAAAGGTTAAGAACATCTCATAGTTATTTTGATGCATAATGGAAGAAATTGAATGCATACAAGGCAAATAGTGCACTCACATTCCCCATGGCCAAGAGCCCTTTATCAAAGAAGAAAATTATTCCCAGAAATGAGAAAAAGATTCCAAATCCTGTCAGTCCTATACCTATCTCTGTTTCCAGGTAGAATATGTGTTAGCACAAGAAATCATCATCACCAATTGACTGCAAAAAATTTTTTGCTCTGTTTTTATTCAGCTTGGTATTATAAGATTGAAATAAAAGCCAAAAAAATATATATATACAGTTAAACTAAGGTTCATCTTTTTTCCATTAAGCCTTGCTATTTAGTAAAGTACAGCACAATCATGCGCACGTCATGAAAAAAATATTTAAGAAAAACCAAGTATCATCAGCCAATAATATGGAACTTCTTGAAGAACATGATTACAAATTGTCACAACAAGACCAAAGTATTGAAGCTAACTGGCCTGGACGCATAAATTTTAGCCTCAAGGAATAAAATTGCTAAAATTCAACTTTATAGAGCATAGAACCAAAAGAATACCAGTGCATCAGAATGCCTTAATAGATTCAAATGCCTAACAATTCACATTCCTCCATAAACCTCAATCCCTTGTTAACAACCACTAGAATCAAGAAAGGCACCAATCCCTTAAGTTAATTACACATCTCTTCCGACCTCTCCCACCACATTTTTTTTATTTAGTCCTTCTATCCATTATGGGTTTGAATGTGTGACCTCACTTAATTCTTCTCTATTTAGCTTCTTTGCCAATTGATGCATTATGCTCCAAGTACCAATGTTTCTTTCACTCATATGCATTTCATCTAAATAGCCAACATAATTTAATTTAAAAAAAAATTAAAAACGAAGCCTAATGTCAAATTATACCAAAAGAAACATTTTGAAGATGACAAATTGATGTGACACAATCAGTGACTCTCTCATGCCACCACATAAATCAGAATATTTTTTTCATTATTAAGTCATCTTTAACAAATTTTATAACACTTAGCAAACTATCTTTAAAACTATCTTAAATTAGAAAGAGTGCTAACAAAACAAACATAACAAAACCAAACAAAGACCAACCCTGTAACAAGACAACTGGTACGATGGACTTACTAATACAATAACAACGACAACAAAACCTTAATCCCACTACGAGGGGTCGGCTGCATGAATCCTTTTTCTCACTTGTGTCCTATTTAGTGTCAGATTTTCATTTAGTTTTAATAAATTAAGATCATTTTTTATACAATAAGCCCAAGTCTTCCTAAATCTACCTGTGTCTTTCTTAACATAGGTCGAATCTAAAACAATGTACTCTCCTACTCGGATCATCAGATGGTCGACGTTTAATGTAACCAAACCATCTAAGATGACTCTCTCTAATTTTGTCCATCACTGGAGCTACACCAGCCCTATCACGGAGATATTCATTTCGCATTTTGTCTCTAAGTGTAAAGCTACTCATCCACCAAATCATTCTCATCTCAACAACACTTAACTTAGTATTATGCTTCCATTTAAAGGCCAACATTCAGCGCCATAAAGCATTGCAGGTCTCACCACCATCTTATAAAATTTTTCTTTCATCTAAGCGATATTTTTCTATCACACAAAAGGCCCGATGCATTCCTCCACTTCAACCAACCTACTTGAATTCTACCATTAACATCCCCATCTATATCATCATCGCTTTGTACAACAGACCCGAGATATCTAAAACGTTCAGACATTTTAATAAATTGATCACCCAAAGTTACATTTCTATAACTAGAGCTACTACTACTAAAATTACATTCCATATATTAAGTTTCAATTCTAATCAAATGAAGGCTTTTAGACTCCAATGTAGATCTCCATAATTCTAGTTTTTCATGACTTTCTTCTCTCATCTTATCCACAAGAAGGATATCATCAACAAAAAACATACACCAAGGTACATCCTTCCGTAAATGTCCAATAAGACCATCCATAACTAAAGCAAAAAGATATGAGCTTGAGCCAATCCTTGATGTAATCCAACAAAAATAGGAAAATAATTGGTCAATCCTCCTTCAGTTCGAATACAAGTAACAGCTCTAGTATACACATCTTTAATGACTTTAATACAAGTCATATCAACACCTTTCTTCTCAAGAAGTCTCCAAAGGATATCTCTTGGAATCTTATCGTAAGTTTTTTTCTAAATCAATAAAAATCAAATGTAGATCCTCCTTATTATCTCTAAACTTCTCCATCAAACCTCTCANACAACTCTTCCTAAATCTACCTCTGTTTTTCTTAACATAGGCCGAATCTAAAACATGTACTCTCCTAATCGGATCATCAGATGGTCGACGTTTAATGTAACCAAACCATCTAAGATGACTCTCTCTAATTTTGTCCATCACTGGAGCTACACCAGCCCTATCACGGAGATATTCATTTCGCATTTTGTCTCTAAGTGTAAAGCTACTCATCCACCAAATCATTCTCATCTCAACAACACTCAACTTAGTATTATGCTTCTCGTTTAAAGGCCAACATTCAACGCCATAAAGCATTGCAGGTCTCACCGCCATCTTATTAAAATTTTCTTTCAGTCTAAGCGATACTTTTCTATCACACAAAAGGCCCAATGCATTCCTCCACTTCAACCAACCTACTTGAATTCTACCATTAACATCCCCATCTATATCACCATCGCTTTGAACAACAGACCCGAGATATCTAAATCGTTCAAACATTTTAATAAATTGATCACCCAAAGTTACACTTCTATAACTAGAACTACTACTACTAAAATTACATTCTATGTATTAAGTTTCAATTCTAATCAAATGAAGGCCTTTAGACTCCAATGTAGATCTCCATAATTCTAGTTTTTCATGAGTTTTTTCTCTCATCTTATCCACAAGAAAGATATCATCAACAAAAAGCATACACCAAGGTACATCCTTCTGTAAATGTCCTGTAAGACCATCCATAACTAAAGCAAAAAGATATGGGCTTGAGCCGATCCCTGATGTAATCCAACAAAAATAGGAAAATAATTGGTCAATCCTCCTTCAGTTTGAATACAAGTAACAGCTCTATTATACACATCTTTAATGACTTGAATACAAGTCAATCAACACCTTTCTTCTCAAGAAGTCTCCAAAGGATATCTCTTGGTATCTTATCGTAAGCTTTTTTTAAATCAATAAAAATCAAATGTAGATCCTCCTTATTATCTCTAAACTTCTCCATCAAACCTCTCAATAAATGTAATAGCTTCTACGACTTCTTAGTTTGCCAAGGAGGCATCCACAATACAATGGTATATACACCACAAAATAAAACAAATTCATAGAGTATCAAGTAGGAATAATTATTAGGAATTAAATGAAATAAATAATGCAAAAGCATAAGCACCTAGTTCAGATAATACACTCAAATTTTTATTCAAAATAAGATGTCCAATGTAATTGATCTTGTTGCAAATTTATATCTGCAGAACCAAATTAAACTTTGACTGGCTGGTATGGAATTGATAAGAAAAATATCCTAATTTGTCTGAATACAGAATCGGGTTGAAGTACTTATAAGTGGTGGCAGTGCAGGATGATATAAAGCGGGAATTTTTTATTCTAATGTGATAAAGCACAAAAAAAGCACAATGTCACTAGCATAAATTTCATGATAATGAAAGGAATTCAATTGGATATTGTGCAATGGTTTAGGTTTAAAAATATAGACTTCCACTTCAAAAATTACTAATCTATATAAAACAATAATCTATAACAAGTAATAATTGTAAATTTAGAATCTTGTCATCTGACTGTGGTCCCTTTTAAAGTGAACACAAAGAAATATAATCAAGTTACAATATCAGTGAGAATAACGGATCTAATGATATGATCTCAAATTATAGTTTGGATCTATCTTATGTAATTGTTTAAATAACTATCAGAATTAAATTGGGTTAAAGAGTAATTCTAGTTTTGTTGACCACTCATTTGTCGTAAGCTGGTTATTCCGTGCCTCATGACCAACTAAGAAAAGTTGGACCAGACATGCATGAATCAGGATGCATCCAGCTGAGATGATGTTAGATCAGCTAGTCTAAATTTAATGAAGTTAGATTTCATGCGAGCTTATAAGAACAACTAGTAGGGCTGTCTAATCTTGGAAGTGCCTGTAACGTTTTCCATAAGTCGCAATTTTTTCCAAATTTTACAAAGCAAGCACATTGGGCCACAACATTTTACAAAGAATGCACATTGGACCACAATAGTTTACAGTAAAAATCAGTGTGCGGTTTCTGGTGTTCCCAAAACTTCACATACTATCAAGATGACTAGAATCTACTGGCATTACTGATTAAGAAAAACCAGCAAAACTTCAATTATTTTAGGAACATTCAAACCATAGCTGATTCAAAATAAACATTCAAATTAGTTTGCAATTTTTCAAAGCATGTTATCATACCTAGAGTTAAAAGAATTATCTTCACAATTATTCAAGCTAATATAAAAAATGTAACAGTAACTAAAGAAGATTTCTGTTTTTAATAATCAGAGCATAAGTAAATATCGACAATAAAAAAAAACTATGCGAAAAGACTACATTCTTACTTTTTGTGTCATTCATCTCAAAAGAAACCATTATGTCACACTGAAATCCAATGCAAATTGCAGAACGGCAATACCCTGTCAAAGCAATACATGAGTTAATCAAGAACCGTATAACACTTCTACAGTACTAGGAAATTGTTTCATAGGTTCTAGACATATGGACAGAAGAAAAATTAATAAGTTAGCGGAGGCCTTCCTATATGATGAACATGTCAGAAAAAAAGCAACCTGATCTATAATCCAAAGCAAATTGCAGAACGGCAATTCCCTGTCAAAGCAATACATGAGTTAATCAAGAACCGTATAACACTTCTACAGTACTAAGAAGTTGTTTCATAGGTTCTAGAAATATGGACAGAAGAAAAATTAATAAGTCAGCGGAGGCCTTCCTATATGATGAACTTGTCAGAAGAAAAGTAACATGATCTATATATATATACATATATATATATATATATATATATATATATATATATATATATATATATNCATATATCTAGGAGTATCCGTACAATAGAACAAATGAAGTAAAGGTAAAAATAATCCAAAATGAAGGAAGAGCATCCCCCAATCTGCATAAAGAAATACCCACCAAAACCCATGTCATCTGTACACATTCCGAATAAAAGGGGCATCCAAAGTGTCACCTTAAATCAATACTTGTAATGGAGNGTGTAGAATCTAAGGGACCATTTGGGATCATTTTTACTTTTAGATTTTTTTCTTTCAATTGTGTTTTTTACTTGAAGCAAAATATATTTGGTTTAACTTTTTTTAAAATATTTAAAACAATTTTTAAATGTTTTGAAAGTCTTTAAAAACAATCTAATTTCTTTTTTTTTTTAAATACACTAAACAAGCATACTTTTAAAATGGAGCTTAGTTTAATCAAATCAAGGCTAATGTGCTAAATATAAGCTTAAGATAAACAAGAAGACCTATGATATCAAGATGGGACCTTAATTAATGCTAAATGGGTCTAAATAAAAAATTTAGACTTTCACCCAGATTGTGGAGGTAGAAAATTAGAGTTTAATCTATTTTTGATCAAGTCAAAATCAATGTTTTAAAAGCTGTGGGAGTTGGGCGGGGCGTTTCAGTTGTTATGGGGTGAGGCATATGCCCCAAGACATAGGGTGTGGGCCCCATAGTATAAAAAAAATAAGAAATATAAATATTAAAGGAAAAAAAATAAATTATTTGTGCATAATAAAAAAAATATAATCAGCCTCTACTAAATTGCAAACATGGAAAAAAAAAACTCAATTTACCTATAGTAAACTCATTGTAGCTATAATGTGAAATAATAAAAAACATGAAATAATATCAATCTCTAACTAAATGACTTGGAGTTGAGCCTGCAAGAGAGCGCGAGTGCAGGAAAGAGAAAGAACAGCGGCTGAGGACGCGAGCGTGGTCTACCTGCCTGTCAGAGAGGAAGCCGGGGCAAAAATTCTCTAAAGTACTTTTCCTTTTATTCATAAAATAAATGTGAAAAGAATTTTACAAAAACATCAAATAGCTTATATACGGTGAATTTTTTTTTTTAATATTCCTATACTAGATTTAATTTTTTTAGTGAATTTCTTGATTTCCATACTAGAGACTTAGAAGGCTATTAATATATCTTGTAAGTGAGCTTTGAGATCAATAAAAAACAAGTGGAGCACATTTTTATTCGATTAGCATTGATTTTTCTAACAATTCCTCCTCCCATAATCTCCAAAGCCTGTTGGCTCCATGTCTCATAAGACAACAAAGCAATCCTGCAAATATGGCTACCAATTTCATCCATACACCAAGAAAATTGAGAGACACAACTGATGCCCACTCTCAATCTCAATATTAATGTAAAAGAGTAAATTACAACACTTAAGTCAGGAAAACAACAACTAGTTCTCCAGTTTGCTATAAGGGATCCAGTCGCTCTTAAAAATTTAGTGCATTTGATCTCACAAGAAACTGTAGATATTTGCTAGGAAGTAATTCTGCCAAAGGATAGATATCGATTTCATGTAATTCTGCAACACTTTTTTCAAGTTAATTGATATCCTTACACATTTGTAAAGTCAATTTGAATCCAAATTAAAAATAAAGCTTCTTTTTCTTACATTTGCAGAAAATAAATGAGCAGCCTTCACTGCCAAAGTAGGCCTACTATTCTTAGTATTTCAAATTTTACTGGAATAATATGTTACACCGGTCCCTCCTAAACTGGCCTGGCCAACCCAGAAGAGCGGGCGGAAACCCCAAGTCTAGCCTGGAATTATTCCAATCCCTGAGTGGGGCGTTAAGCCCCTAATTACGTATTCCAAATTTTACTGGAATAATATGTTACACCGGTCCCTCCTAAACCGGCTTGGCCAACCCAGAAGAGCGGGGGGAAACCCCAAGTCTAGCCTAGAATGATTCCAATCCCTGAGTGGGGCGTTAAGCTCCTAATTACGTATGTTTGGATTTATGCAGTTTTCAATCTCTTCTTGTTCCTAGACGTGTCTAGAGTTTGTGGAGAGTCGATCTACCTCTCAAATTGTATACCACCNAGCGGGCGGAAACCCCAAGTCTAGCCTGGAATGATTCCAATCCCTGAGTGGGGCGCTAAGCCCCTAATTAAGTATGTTTGGATTTATGCAGTTTCCAATCTCTTCTTGTTCCTAGACGTGTCTAGAGTTTGTGGAGAGTCGATCTACCTCTCAAATTGTATACCACCCCTTGTATCTTTTGTTTATTTTCTTGAAGATTAATCAAATTAGCCCTAATTTAGGTTTTTCAACATAATTCCTGCAATTTGTTCGCCAATTTTGGCTCCCATTCATATCATAGTAAAAGCCATCCATAGTTCTAAGCATGTTTGCTTAGCATATGGAAAACACTTTTAAGTTAATTTAACTTAAAACAAATGGTATTGTAGTAGATGATGAAATGAAAGTAAATTGGACCAAAAAAACAAAGTCTGGTGATTTCAGATGGTGTAGATGTATAACTATAAGAATCAAGCAACAGCTGTTAAAAATATAATTAGAAAATAGAAGGTCAAAATTAGCCATGTAAATACCAACTTCTACAAACTTTATTGACTAGGTCATGAAGAAAAAATTAAAACGGAAAGGAACGCCTATTTAAAATATTTATTTGCAACATCTTCATCTCTAATCACAATATAATCGCCATAGAACGGACATTATATTTAAACATTCATCAAACAAACGTAAATAACATTCTCAGATAGAAGAAAAACAAACAAAAAAATTTTAAAAAAATATTAAGCCATAAATAATTTGTTGGCTAATGAGCCCATTGCGCACAGTGATGATAAATGTGAGTGTATGTAGTTAGAATATCTTTTTATATAGGAGCACTTCTACTAACATATTTTAAGCCATTTATCTACCTTTTCGAAAACAAAAAATTGTTCATTTTCCATTCCCTTCACATTCAAAATATTGAAATCCACTTTAAATATCAATCATTCAAAATCTAATGGCGGCTAAAATAGTCTTCTTGAGAACTATTTCAGCCCATATTAAAATATTACAATCACTAATTTGACATTTTTATAGACTCCGAGACTAAAGTAGCCCATGTAAATAGTCAGCGTACTATTTTGGCACTTTGCTCATTAAGTTCTATATTACATTTTCTAAAACATATACATAATCATTGTTGCAATCTAACAAAGGTGTGCGTGTAAGAAGAGAACTAATTCATGAATATGTTTTCAATATCTAATTCTCACCTCAACTTTTNTAGTTTATTCAAATAATAAATTCACTAAATATCATGTTTATGCAAGATATTTTAATTTAAAAGAATCGATGTCAAGATAAATTCAAGCACAAATTAATCGACATTGAGGTGATTACTCGTACTTTTAAATCTATGGTAAAATTTTAATTCTTATCAATTTTTATGCATTAGTGGATAATGATATTTGCACAAACTTTATCAGATTTATAGATTTTCGTTTATTGGTCACATTGTTATAAATGTTTATAGCTGCTTAATATCATGTATCGGTGTATGTTATATATAGTATATTGAATTGAATATGACTAGCATATGAATAATATATTTATGTTGGCTTTTTGCACATGCATGTATGAGTATGATGAAGTCACCTCTTGATGTTACTAATGGGGGAATATTAAGGTACCTATACAAGTATATGAAAAAAAATATTAATATTGATGTGTTTTAATTGACATAATTTTTAAACGGTACTCCTGTGACGTTTGTATAGATATGAAATGATATTGATATGCTAATGATATAGTACGACTCTTTGAATAAAATTAAATATCTATATTAATTTATTAAACAGTTTAACTAGCATGCATATTTCTTCTTTTTTCTCTATATTATTGTGGTTTATGAGTATGAGTATTCACTGTCCCTTTTAGTTCACAGTTGTTTAAACTAATTTTTCAGATTTAATTAGTTGATTAAAAGATATACTAAAGAAAGCAAAAAGGGTATAAAAGACGTGGACAACCGATTTTGAGATAAATTTAAATACACCGTTTTAAATCATTTAATTAGTGGCTCTTTCATTTATTAAATTGCAAAAAAATATAGAAATTTAATTTCTTTCGTCCGACCGACTGTTCCCGTTTTCAAGCCCCGAGACGGGTAGTGATAAGGCAAGCCTTATTTTTTTCAGTTAACTTAGATTTACTTAAGAACAATAACGAATGATAGCAAGTGTTAGGGTTCATTTTCGAGCATCGTCCCGAGCGCAAAATCTGCTTCTCCATTTCTCTACTTTGAATGTCGACAAGCCTAGCATTCACTTCGCCACTCAAGTGTTGTCCCAAACCTGATCGAGCGTCCCTGCATCAGCTTCATCTCTATGTTGATTGTCAAAGCACCATCCAAGCCTTGCAAAGTTGAGCATAGAAGTCCTGTCCAAGCAACGCAACATCGAGCCTCAAAGCTCATTCTAAGACTCATAACAATCTTGATGCCCTGCTTCGTCTCTCTCTACAGTGATTATCCTACGAGCTTCGTAGGTTTAATTTCGATTTATTACTATATATTTCGTTCCTTTTATATGCCTCAATTATCTTTTATTTATTTATTTATTTATTTATTGGCAGAAATAGGAAACAAAATAATTGTATAAGATGTATGTATATGACTCTATTTTTTTACAGTAATAGTAAACATAAGAATTGTATAGAAATTCAACCCTCCTCAATTGCATGTAAGTTATGCCAATAATATTTAAGATTAAAATTTGTGGTTGTTCAAATGTCCTATTTATGAATTTTATGAGTTTTTTTTTTTTTTTTTTAAGGCTTATGCCTTGATCCGTCTTTAGGATTATACACGTTTTAAAACATTTTTTATGACACCTGTTTATGTGTGTCAAAGAAGGCATCCAAAAAGTGCTAAGAATTTAATAAGAATAACACAAAAAAAGAACATATTACAATGTAAGTCCAACAGGGTTTCCTACAGGGTGACAGCCCATATATGTGACACCATTGGCTAGCTAGACAAAAATGGCTACTTAGAATTGTCTGTATTTCACAGATCATAATTTGCACTTAAGGGATAGCATCGTATGCTTAGGTTAAAAGATAAGCATAAAAGAGCAGCTCTACTGGTTCAACATTGAGCATTCAATATATGCATTTTATTGCTCAAAAAAATTTGAAAAGAGCAACAGCACCGGTTCAACATGGAGCATTAAAAAACATGTACTTTATTTTCTAGCAAATGGAAGAGTTAAGTTATATCACTTTGGATACAAGTAGTGGAGGATTTACAAAGGACATGACAAAGCAAAGTTCATTAAAATGAAGAACATGAAGAAATCAGAAGACGAAGATCAAACTACACAAGAAAGAACAGGTCAATGAAAAAGGCTATCCATAGAAAGGTGACACATACCCAGGGCATGATGCTGCAATCAATGAGGGGCCTAAAGAAGGGTTCAAGAATACAACCTTAACCCTAAACGAAAAAAAAGTTGTATATGCAACGCATCAAATTTTTTAATTGGCATATATAATCATATTTTTTTGAAATAACTGGTGTATGCCAAGAGTATGTTACTAAGGTTGTAACATGTTCCTCAAAATTTAAAAGATGACATCCCCATACTTCACCTCAATTTTCAGCATTTGCCACTCCATCCCCACAACCCATTTCATACATCAACACCTTCGTTACCTACACCTTATTACTCCCAATTTTTTTTCCCACTGTATTAACGCAGTCGCTTTCCCTCAACACAGCCTTACACCCACATTATAACCACAATACTGTAAAAAGAATCCAAAAATTGAATCAATCTTATCTAGCAGAAGATTTTGAAGGTAATTTATTTTAGAATTTAATATGAAACCCCATGAACATTGGGTCCAATGCAAGATCCAAATTGTATCGATGGGTCATATATATCTTATCATTATATAATGCGTAGTGGAGAAACTACCAAAAGATTGCCATGAAAATCATGTATTCATAGACACCATTTCATGCATTCATGGCCACAATACCCAGTAGTTATCGAGGTACCATCCGAACAAGATTGTAGCTAGGCATAGCATGTCCTCCACGCAAAATGTGAAAGAAAAATACGAGGAATTTAGAAATATTATATATTTGTAGCAATTCATTGGTTAATAAAAAGGCCATTAAAATGATTGTATAATAGTTAAAAAATTGTAAGCAGATACCATCTTCCTAATGATCTCTAAACATTGATAGCCTAATAAAGTAACATGACATATTTGGAACTTTCAAAAAAAAAAAATTGTGTATGAAAATCAATGATTTATGCGTGTTGCATGATCATTAACCAATACACACACACAAACCACACAATTCTAATGTGCTTACTGATTTAACAGCTAAATTTTAATATTTGTTTATATAGAACTTTAGTATAACACTGCCGTTGCCGGTCCCAAGCCCGGATGCGAAAAGTGGAGGGTTGCGTTAGGTAGTCGACAGCCANTTCATTGCAATTTTAAGCTAGTGATTTTGATACTAATTCATATTTTTAAAGTATTTAATTTTCAATTGTTTTGATAGACGGTTAATTCAAATTTTTAGATGAAATAAAAAAAATGAATTAAAGTACATTATTTGAAGTGGAATTTATCGTACACCGCAATTGTTATCCTTTTATGTATCTCACATCAGAACTTTCATTTTTACAAACAACGCCCCATTCACATTTTTCAATAGTGTGGACCTGTGAAATCTACATTTTCATGCATAAGTAAAATGATATATTTGTAAAAATCATAATTTTGGTTTGAGACACGTAAATGCATATGAATTAGGTACTGCTTATATAAATTGTTTAAATTGATTGAATGCACATCCCTACTTACATGTAACTCAATAACCTGTGTTGGTTCACGCTTGTCACTCCCCCATAATGGCACAAGCCGCTTCCTTGCATCCTTAGTAGTCCTTTCTACAACTATTATTCTATATAGACTCGTCTAAAGATCATCATAGAAAGTGCCAATACAGTTTCAGAGTATTTACATGGAGTCCTTTTAGCCCTAAGATCTATAGAAGTGTCAAATTAGTCTTAGACACTTTATATAGAANAGTATCGAGAGATGTTTAGTGACATGAAATAAGTTAGATAATTAAAAGCACTTCATACTCGAATTTGTGTTCATGTATAAAGAATTCACATTTTGAAGAATCAAATACGTCAAAAATGAAAATTTCTATTTACATTTTTGTAATAAGATGATATTTGTACTTTTAAATTATAATAGTATTTGGTTTGTTTTAAATTTGATATATTTTGTTAATTGTTTAGATAGATTTATATTGTAAGACTAAAATCAAAATGATTTATCTATTTTTTAAGCTCGTTTGATTATATTGAATTGTAAGTCACTGATATTTGTATATGTCCGTCAAATGCATAATTCAAAATATTATCTTATGTACTGAATTTTATGAAATAAATAAGAAAATGATTTACGATTTTGATTGTTTGCATGTGCATTCTTGGTTATGATAATGTCCACTCCTTGAGAGTAATAACGGGTAAAAGCTAATGTACTCATACACGTACATGAAAAAAATTATTGATATTAATGTGTCTTAATTTACACAATTTTAGATTGTGCTCATGTAATGATTGTACATATATAAAATTATATAAACATATTATTGATATGATAAAATACAATGAATGTTATGAAAAATCATAAAAACCATATCTGAAAAAGTAAATTGCCTATTATTTTTAAATTTATTTATAGTACCTTTGACTAGCATGTACATCATTTTATTTTTTTTACGTTATCATNAATCCACAACCCTAATATAAGCCATTAAAGAACTAACTACCACACCTAAATGCAAGTGTCTATGAGTGATGTTGCTATATCATGCATCTCATGAAACAAAGATGCAAAATAAAATTTCAAATTATAAATCTCATCATCATTATCACTAGCCTCATCCAATTACTTTGATCAACATTATGAATCTTTCATCCATTCATTAAAGATGAGAACTAAGAAGTTTTAAATCAATTTTGTGTTAACTTTGATCTACCCCTATAACTTTTAAACCTTCTACTATTCTATCCACCTATCATTATGAACAAACATACAACCTAAGTCTTATTTCTTATATCTTCTATGGTAAACTCCATCTTGCCTCTAAAATATAGTCATTACTCAATCTCCATTATTCAACAACACATCAATTCAATATCAATAATTCTCTCACATTCAATTTGAATACTACATAATTATTAACCTTATCACATCTATTTGGATTCAGATTTATAAGTTCTAATTTCTCATTGATTTGGTTGAGTATTAAATTTACTCTTCTAATAGGTGTATTTTCTATCCTTTGTTATACATCTAAACCACTTGGAACAATTTAAAAAAAATCTTATCTTTAGATGTCATTCATATAATATAATAATTCAGTAAAAGTCCAAAATAGCCCCCTTACTATTAAGAGTTGTTCAATTTAATCTTAGAGTTTTGTCGATTTAGTCCCAAACTATTAAAAGTTCCTCTAATTAGTCTTCAAACATATTTTTCGTTAAATTTAAAGGTGGTCTGCATGAATTGAAGGGTCATTTTATCTTTTATGTAATTATTCAAAATTTGTGGGTTGTATATAAATTTATTTTTTATTTGTTGTTGAAAAAAAATAATTTTTAATTTGCATAATAAAACTTTTCACAACAGTCATCACTTTTTTTAAATGAAATTTTTTATTGAATCACCGTTGAATACACAACCTTATGTATGTATGTAATATATATATATATATATATATATATATATAATATAAGGAAACCCTGAAGTAGTTATGTTGCTCCAAAAAACTGGTTACTGATTAAGACTAGTGGAACCCTCTAAACCAAAAAAAAATAAAATACAAAACCCACACCTAAAGTTCCACTCCCAGAGTACAACTCCACACAAAAAGATGCTTCAAAATACAAGTATTCCCATAAAATAAAACTCATGCGTGTGTGTGTGTGTGTGTGTGTGTGTGTGAGTGTGTGTGTGTGTGTGTGTGTGTGTCTACACCGTATTCCGAAAAAAAAAAATTTGTATAAAAGCATTAGTGGTTTGTCATTAATCACATAATTTTATGATTCACATACATAATATTTTAAACGTAAAATTATTTCAATTATTAGTTTTTCAAATTAACTTTAATTATTTAAAACAAATTCTCTAATAAGCAATATTGAAATAAAAAATTCAATTCAAATTGAGTAATTCATATAATTTCATATTAAGTGAGCTCTTACTACATAATTATTTATTATTTTAAAAAAATTCATTTAAGAAAAATGTTGACTATTATGAAGAGATTTATTAATGCAAATTAAAAATTATAGTTTTTCAATAATAAATAAATAAAAGATTAATATACAAATCACATAAATTTTGGATAATTACATACAAGACAAAAATACCTTCATTTCATGCCAGCCACCTTAAAGTTTAACGGAAAATATAATTTAGTACCAATTTGGACTAACTTTTAATAGTCTAAGAGTAAATTGGAGCATTCTAAAATTCTGAGACTAATTTGGATACTTCTTAATAATAATGATTCCTTAATTTCTTATCATTGATTTTTCAAAAATCCACCAAAATATTATCATTTTTAACAATAAATTATAAATTAAGAAATTTTACCACCTAACACTTGATTCCATGTAACATCAATTTCACCAAGTTGCTCTATATGTTTAACACATCATAATAGTCTAATCACATAATGCTCGCAAGACATCCTACTATTTTAAACACCAATCCATAACTATATCAATTGCATCTTCATCTATATCCACATTCCTTGGTATAACAAATCCAAGATATTTATCTTTTATTAATAATATTTGATAATTGATTATAACCAATAAAATTACATATCATAGATTTAATCTTTGGTCTATTAATTAGAGCTTTGTTACCTTCTAAAATTTGTCACCATTATTTTAATTTTTCATCTAGTTTAAAAGATGTATTAGTAATTAGAACTATATCATTTGTACAATAATGATATACCAGCACACCTCACTTAGCACAGAGACCCCAATAAATGATAAACTTCTTTGAAGCATGACATTCAAAACCACGAATAAGTCGATTGAATACAAATTGATAAACTGAACTTTCAACTTCCTATGTTATACTTGTATCTCACAGACTCGGGGTCATTCCACTCGAACAACTTAATTTAACTCAAAAATTATAGGACTTGAACCTTTCCTTATTTTGAAAATTTTTTGGGGCAAACTAGGAACCTTTTTTTATAAAAGGAATGGTCAGAGACTATTATACGAGCCTCCAGCCACCCCTAATGTATCTAACAATTCGAGTACCACCTCCTTAAGGCCAACTGTGCCAGAGGGGATTCGAACCCCCGACCTGTGGGGTCTTTATACCGTGGATGTCAACCAACAAGCCGGGGTACGCGGCACAAGGCATACTAGGAACTTGAGCTACACATGATCTAACATAAAAGACTAATAACTAAAGGTTCTTCTAGTTCAATATTAGTTGATGACACCGTTATTAAAATATATGCATTATTAGTTGTCAATATTATCTATTGATGGCAGATGTTTAAATCAGTGCTATTATATTAGGAGATATCAATGCTATATATAATAAAGATTCATCAAATGTTTGAGATTAGTAAAATAGTACATCATTGTCACTATTGAAAGGTTATTTTAGGACATTGGTAAACCAAATTGTTGGCATCTTTAAATAAAATAACATGTCGCTAAAAATGTCATAGAACCAAACAAATCCTAAATATATAACTGAAAAGAATCATTCATGCAAATCTCCCAAAAAGGTGCCGATAAGAATTTCCTGTTAGAGCGGAGTATATCTAACAGGAAGCATACTTTTTGAATAGGAATTTATCATAAACCAAGTTAGCCTTTGGAAGGTGATAACCAGTTTACCTTCCCGAACCCAAAAGGCACCCGTCCATTCAATTATTGCGCATTAGCAAATTTGTAGGAATGTAGAGAAGTCATGCTAATAATTTAACGATGACCTATTGCCAAAACTGTACTAAATCGCAACGAAATTATTTATAGTGAAGCATACAGCGGTTGAGGATGAGGTTGGACATGCTGAAAAAAGAACATTAGATGTATTCTTTCTTAAAGAAACCAAGTTTTGAAACAAAAAAGTTGAACACACAAACGCACAAAGAGAGAGAGAGAGAGAGAGGCCACCATCGACATGAAAACTGCAATAACTGTTAAAATAATAATATATTGATGCAATGGTTGATTAATCGTTAGCATTTGCAAGATAAACATCTATTTTGCTTCATTAAAACCAAACTGATAGAACTGAGAGATAAAGCAAAGAAGAAAATAACNTGATGTATTCTTTCTTATCGAAACCAGGTTTTGAAGTAACAAAAAAATTGAACACACAAACGCACAAAGAGAGAGAGAGAGAGAGAGGCCACCATCAACATGAAAATTGCAATAACTGTTAAAATAATAATAATAATAAAATTATATTGATGCAATGGTTGATTAATCGTTAGCATTTGCGAGATAAACATCCATTTTGTTTCATTAAAACCAAACTGATAGAACTGAGAGATAAAGCAAAGAAGAAAATAACAAGTGGATAAGGAAGAAGCCTATGTGAGACGAATCCAGAAAGAAAAAGAGGAGCGTCGACGGTTTTTTATGCAGGAGAAGAAGAATCGAGCGTCTGTGATGCTGGTTCGAACAAGAGGAAGGAGGAGCGAGCCTCCGTAAGCAGAGAGAAAGAAGAAAGATGAGAGGAGGTGAAGGCTTNTCGAGCAAGAGGAAGGAGGAACGAGCCTCCGTGAGCAGAGAGAAAGAATAAAGATGAGAGGAGGTGAAGGCTTGTCATAGATAGTGGTGTCGAGTAGTGTAAGGTGATGAAGCCCTAAGATAGTGTCGATTAGCTTTCGCATTTGAGGAGGGGATTAGCGCATCGTTTTTCACTAGAAAGTGAGTTTGCATCGAAACCGAAGGAGATGTTTTTGTGTGCTTCCTCTGCAAATGAAGGGAAGCATTCGATGTTGTCCGAGGATGTTTTGTGTGACGAGGGAAGGAGAAGGAACGTCTCTGCTTCAGGGTTCGACCAAAGGAGGAGAGGGAGCCTCGAAGCAGAACAGAATAAGCTGAGCAAGACGAACCGAAACGGGACGGAAGAAGAAGTTCATGCCTTGATGTGCAGGAAGAAGGATTGTGTGCGAGAGGGCTTTGCACCAGTATGGGACCCGAACCAAAGCCTTTAAAAAGGTTAGTGTTGATTTATTTATTTTTGGGATTTTATATTTAATTAAAATGAAATAAGTATTATTTATGAAATAAAAAGTTTAGAATATTTAAATTGTATCGAGAGATGTTTAGCGACAAGAAATAAGTTAGATAATTAAAAGCACCTCATACTCGAATTTGTGTTCATGTATAAAGAATTCACATTTTGAAGAATCAAACATGTCAAAAATGAAAATTTCTGTTTACATTCTTGTAATAAGATGATATTTGTACTTTTAAATTATAATAGTATTTGGTTTGTTTTAAATTTGATATATTTTGTTAATTGTTTAGATAGATTTTATATTGTAAGATTAAAACCAAAATGATTTATCTGTTTTTTAAGCTCGTTTGATTATATTGAATTGTAAGTCACTGATATTTGTATATGTCCATCAAATGCATAATTCAAAATATTATCTTATGTACTGAATTTTATGAAATAAATAAGAAAATGATTTACGATTTTGATTGTTTGCATGTGCATTCTTGGTTATGATAACGTCCACTCCTTGATAGTAATAACAGGTGAAAGCTAATATACTCATACACGTACATGAAAAAAATTATTGATATTGATGCGCCTTAATTAACACAATTTTAGATTGTGCTCATGTAATGATTGTACATATATAAAATTATATAAAAATATTACTGATATGATCAAATGTAATGAATGTTATGAAAAATCATAAAAATCATATATGAAAAAGTAAATTGTCTATTATTTTTAAATTTATTTATAGTACCTTTGACTAGCATGTACATCATTTTATTTTTTTTACGTTATCATTGTTTAGGAGTATGAGTATTCACTGGTTTTAGTTAGTTCAATGTTGTTTTAAATTAATATTTCAGGATTAATTATTTTATTAAACGATAAGCGGCAGAAGAAGAAATGTCTATATAAGAGGTGGACAACCTGATCTAAGGTAAATTTATAACTGTTTTAATTTAATTTCTAATGCCTCTTTCATATACCCTTTATAAATCAACAATAGTGATAAAAAAATTAAGAATATAAAATCTGATTAATATCGTCTGACCAAATGTTCACATCCCATCTTAGTTGATTCCAAGCCTGAGTCAGGTCGTGATAGAAGTGATATTAGAGCAGGCTTTAGGACTAATTAATATAATCTTGATAAAAGATCTAACAACGTCAAAAAAATGAGAATTTCTATTTACATTTTTTATAACATGATAAGTACTTATACTTTTAAATTATAGTAGTATTTGGTCATTTCTAAATACAATACACTTTATTAATTATTTAGATAATTTTTTTACTACAAGACAAATCAAAATGATTTATCTGCTCATTAAGTTCATTTGAATATATTGAATTCCAATCACTGATATTTGTATAGATATCCATCAAATGCATGATTCAAGATATTATATTATGTATTGAATGTTATGAAAAGAAAATAATAATGACATTTAATATTTTGATTGTTTGCATGTGTATGATTGCCTGTAATGGAGTACTCTCTTTTATGATACCAGCAAAAAAATGTTAAGCTACCCATGCACATAAATGGAAAAGGTTAATAATATAGATGTCTCAATTGACACAGTCTTAGACAATGTTTCTGTAGCAATTGTACAGATATAAAATGATATAGACATGGTAAAACAAATTGAATGTTATAAATTCTAATGAAAAATCATATCAGAAAAAGTAAATGGTCTACTATTTTTATATTGATTTATGATATTTCTGACTGACATGCAGATTATTATCTTTTTTTTACGTTACTATAATTTAAGAGTATGAGTATTCACTAGCTTTATTTAGCTCACTGTTGTTTAAACTAATATTTCAAGTTCAAATAGTTGATTAAAAAATTAGTGAGAGAAGAGGAACTATTTATAGAAGATGCAGACAAATTAACCTAAAGTAAATTGATTAGTGCTTTAATTTAATTTCTAGTGGTTCTTTAATTTACCATTTTAAGTTAACTCTACGTAATTAAATTAACTCGGGAAATGAATGCACTCAATATTATTGAAGAGAGTCCGTCTGAAAATGAAGAAGCACTATTTGTTGTAAATGTGAACACAAATACACTAATCCAGATGATGGCGGTCATGAATCAGTTGATTTAGGAGTCCATATCGCAACCTATTTGAAGTGATACATTTATTGTCGATAATATTTGAAGATATTTTAATATTTGAATCCATCTTTATTAAAGGGAATCGAAGACCTGATTAAAGGAGAGAATTGACTTATGCGGATAAAAAGATACTAGACAGCATGACGTGCTCTGATGAAAGAGTGTCATTAGCTAAATTTCTGTTAGACATAGAAACAGAAAAGATGGTGATGTGGCAGATCGTGATAGACTTGGGGATGTACCCAACTGATGGAAAGTTAGAAGGATTTTGTGGAACTTTCAAGCACTGGTTTGTACCATCATCCACTCGAAGATAAATGCAGGATAAATTCATTAAGTTAGTGTCAGAAGAGAAGTCAATCATGCAATATGAAGCAGATTACATTGCACTGTCAAGGTATACTCCACAGGTGATAGCTACTAAGAAAGAGATGTGTTACAGATTACATTCAGGATTAAGAGATTCAATTAGGAATCCATTGGTGCCTTTGGGGATTGATAACTACTCAGTGTTAGTAATCTGGGCTAAATGAGTAGAGATTAATTTTCAGGTTTTTCAGAATCATAAAAAGACGTACAAGAGAAAACTATTGATGAAAGAGAAATGTGGATCAATCAGAGAGATTCAATGTGAAGAAGCCAAGTGTGGTTCTAATTAATACAATGGTGGCATTTCTCAAAGTAGAGTAGTCACTTGTGTCCAATGTCAAAAACAACATAAAAGTGAATGTTTGATGGGTTCTCATACATGTTACTAGTGTCGTCAGCTAGGACACATAGCTAGATATTGCCCTTCACTTGGCAAGAAAGCTTCAAAAAAATGGAAATCTATTGGAGCTCATTCACAAAGGATTGTAGATGGGCAGAGAATGATAGAGATTATAGCTTCGGCTCCTACTCAAGTTCAACCACGACAATATGTTTGACCTCAAATTTATTCCCTTACTAGTAGAGAGCCTGAATAACCCGTTGTTGGTGTTGATACTACTAGAAATTGATAAGTGTTATGTTTTATCATATGTTGGAGTGTCATACTATTGTATTTCATTTTTAGAGGATATGAGTTGTTATGTTATCTTGCCCTAGATGTGATCTTATCATATTTTAGTTGATGGGGCTTGTTAATTTTATTCATATCAGACATCTATTTTATTGTACTCACTTTTCATCATAAAGAATAAGATCTTTTAATGAGAAATGATATGAGGCTTGGGGAACACTTTTTATGAGGGGAGATTGTAATAATTGTTAAAATAATAATAATAATAATAAATTGAATTGGTGCAATGGTTGATTAATCATATAACATTTAGGAGATAAACACCTCTTTTGCTTCATTCGAATCAAACAAATAAAACCGAGATGGAGCAGATAAAAAATAAGTGGAGTAGGAAGAAGCCTGTGTGAGAGACGAATCTGGAAAGAAAAAAAAGAGCATCAATTGTTGCTTGTGCAGGAGGAGAAAAAGAAGAATCGAGAAAAGAGGAGAGGTGACGAAGGCTTGCGGGAGGAGATAGCATTGAGCAGCAAAAGTTGATGAAGCGCCCCATTTGTCACTGGATAGTGAGTTTGAATCAAAGCCGAAGTAGAACTTTTTGTGTGCTTTTTGTGCAAAGGAAGGGAAGCAAGCGTGCTGTGTCGTGCTAGTAAGTTTTGTGCAATGAAGGAAGGAGCAGATTTGCTTGCAAGTTCGGCCAAACGAGGGGATGGAGCCTTGAAGCCGAGTGGAACAAGCTGAGTGATCCGAACCGAAGGGGAAAAAGGAAGAACGCATGCCCTGGTGTGTGGGAAAAAAGATTGGGTGCAGGAGGAACTTCGCACAAGTAAAAGAACCAAAAAGAAGGCTTTAAAAAGTTGGCATTTATTTATTTATTTTTGGGATTTTATATTTACTTGAAATGAATTATTTATTATTTGTGAAATAAAAAAATCAGAATATTTTACTAGGATCTAGAGAAGTTTCATGACAATAAATTAGATTATTAAATGCATCTTATACTTTCATTTTTGTTCACAAATAAGGAATTCACATTTTGAATAATCAATCACAACGTCAAAAACAAGAATTTCTATTTGCATTTTTGTACAAGTATTTATACTATTAAATTATAGTAGTATTTGATTTTTTTCTAAATATGATACACTCTGTTAATTATTTAGATAGATTTTATACTGAAACACTAAAATCAATATGATTTATCTGCACTTTAAGTTCATTTGAATATATTAAATCATATGTCACTGATATTTGCATATATCAATCAAATACATAATTTAAGATATTATATCATGTAATGCATCATATACTCTTATTTGTGTTCATAAATAGGAAATTCACATTTTGAAGAATCAATCACATCATTAAAAATAAGAATTTCTGTTTAAATTTTTGTAACAAGTACTTATACTTTCAAATTATAGTTGTATTAGGTTTCTTCTAAATCTGATACACTGTTAATTGTTTGGATAGATTTTATACCACAACACTAAAATCAATAAGATTTATTAGCTCTTTAAATTCATTTAAATATATTGAATTATATGTCACTGATATTTGTATGCGTCCATCAAATGCATAATAGAAGATAGTACATTATGTAATGAATGTTATGAAAAAAAAATATATGAGATTTTACTATTTTGATTATTTGCATGTTCATACTTGCCTATAATGAAGTTCATCCCTTTATGGTACTATTAAGAGAACACTAAAGTGCTCGTGCACGTAAATAAAAATGTTATTAATAAAAATTTGTCTTAATTGGCACAATTTTAAACGGTGTTTCTGTTATAGTTGTATAGATATAAAATGATATAAACATGTTACGATATGGTAAAATGCATTAAATATTATGATATAGAGTGAATAATCATATATGAATAAAGTAAAATGTCTATTATTTTAATATTAAATTATAGTATCTCTGACTAGCATGCATATCATTTTGTTTTTGTTATATTACTATAGTTTAGATATATGAGTATTCATTGGTTTTAGTTTGTTCACTGTTATTTTAAACTAACATTTCAAGTTTAATTAATTGATTAAAAGATGAATAACAAAACAATAAATGTTTATAGAAGACGTGAACAACCTAACCTAAGAGAAACTTATAACTACTTCAATTTAGTTTATAGTGACTTTTATTTATACTTTTTAAATCATTAATAGGGATAGAAAATTTGATTAATGATTTTTGACAGCTTACCTTCATCCTTACTGACTTCAAGCCCCGGGTCAGATTGTAATAAAAACCACCATTCATTCAAAAAAGAAGACCAACAATATCATCAAAAAGATATTATACGTGATTAGTCCTCAACAACTTGTGTTATTTTGTATACATCTCGAGGAAATCAGCACGAATATCAAAGTATTTTTTTTTAATAAACTTTTAAAATCAAATTAAAAGGGGGGTTTTACATGCCTAGTACCAAAAACTATTAAATTTACATATCTCACACCCACAGTTTATTATTTACATATAAAGCATTCAGTTAACGTTGTTAATGGATTTGTGAGATTTTGGTTGATCTCGCTGTCAATTGCCTTCTCCAGCTTCAACCTTGACGCAATCACAAGAGAGGATCGAATTGTAGGATTTCTCTACAATTCAGTATTTCTCCGTGAAATAAGAAATGACACTTCATGTAAGTAGTTGAACATCATAATCATTTTTTGCTACTTTTCTAGCTCCTAGTGAAGGCAGCTCTCATTTGCCCCCTTCTGTGTCCCAGGAGAACACATTGAGAAAGAAAAAAACAAAAATGATGAATTTCTCCTGGAAATTTAAGTGTTGCAAATAAACCTTCAAGGTTTCCAAACTATTTCATGCNCTGTTTTTGTGGGGAAATTTAATAATTTTGTTTTTTTAAAGAAAATATCATTTTAAGATTTAATGATTTTTCATATTAACACTTCAACAACACATTACACTATTTCCTACATGTTAGCCTTCAATTCTATTTACGGGATCAAAGTAGTGTCCATAGAAATTTATTTATATATTTATTTTATTATTGTTATTNCTATATATTCAAAATATTTAACTTAATTATAAATAATTATTTATCAATTATTAAAATTATTTAAAATAAAAAATTCATAAATAATATTAAAATAAATAATATTGAAGTTTTTTTAAATTATATTAATTAATTTTTAAAATAAATAAATACTCTTTATATATTTTTTAATTATTATATAAATTATTTATGATTAGTTTAAAAAAATTAATAGAACAAATAATATTACATATTTTAAATAAAAAATATTCAATTTTTATTAATAATATTAATAAATTTAAATTATATAAATATTTTTATATATTATATAATTATTTTACAAAATAATTATAATTAATGAAAATTACTTATCTTAAATTCTTAAAACAAATAATTTTTTATACTTTCTAATAATATTAGTAAACTTTAAAATAAATAAATATTATTTATATGTTATTATAATATTAAATGATTATTAATTATCATAAAAATTATCTAATATAAATAATTATTAAATAAAATGAGATTAAATATTTAAAATAAATAATATTAAATATTTACGAATAAAATTAATTAATTTTTAAATTTTTAAATAATATTTATATATTATATAACTATTTAACAAGTTATTTATATATAATTTATATATTTAAAAATTATATGTATGTATATCTGTATCTATATATGTATATTTATATGTATCTATATATGTATATATATCTGTATTTANTAATATTTAAAATAAATAATATTAAATATTTACGAAAAAAATTGATTAATTTTTAAATTTTTAAATAATATTTATATATTATATAACTATTTAACAAGTTATTTATATANCAGTTATTAAAATAATAAATTCACTAAATATCATATTTATGCAAGATATTTTAATTTAAAAGAATCGACGACAAGACAAATTCAAGCACAAATTAATCGGCATTAAGGTGATTACTCGTACTTTTAAATCTATAGTAAAATTTTAATTCTTCTCAATTTTTATGCATTAGTGGATAATGATATTTACACAAACTTTATTTGATTTATATATTTTTGTTTATTTGTCACATTATTATAAATGTTTATAGCTGCTTAATATTATGTACCGGTGTATGTTATATATAGTATATTGAATTGAATATGACTAGCATATGAATAATATATTTATGTTGGCTTCTTGCACGTGCATGTATGAGTATGATGAAATCACCTCTTGATGGTACTAGTGGGGGAATATTAAGTTATCTATACAAGTATATGAAAAAAAATATTGATATTGATGTGTTTTATTTGACATAATTTTTAAACGGTACTCCTGTGAGGTTTGTATAGATATGAAATGATATTGATATGCTAATGATATAGTACGACTCTTTGAATAAAATTAAATATCTGTATTGATTTATTAAAGAGTTTAACTAGCATGCATATTCCTTCATTTTTCCCTATATTATTGTGGTTTATGAGTATGAGTATTCACTGTCCCTTTTAGTTCACAGTTGTTTAAACTAATTTTTCAGATTTAATTAGTTGATTAAATGATATACGAAAGAAAGAAAAAGGGGTATAAAAGACGTGGACAATCGATTTTGAGATAAATTTAAATATACCGTTTTAAATCATTTAATTAGTGGCTCTTTCATTTATTAAATTGCAAATGAATATAGAAATTTAATTTCCTTTGTCCAACCGACTGTTCCCGTCTTGTTTAATTTCAAGCCCCAGGACGGGTCGTGACAAGGCAAGCCTTATTTTTTTTAAGTTAGCTTAGATTTACTTACGAACAATAACGAATGATAGCAAGTGTTAGGGTTCATTTTTTAGCATCGTCCCGAGCGCAAAATCTGCTTCTCCATTTTTCTACTTTGAATGTCAACAAGCCTAGCATTCACTTCGCCACTCAAATGTTGTCCCAAACCTGATCGAGCGTCCCTGCATCAGCTTCATCTCTATGTTGATTGTCAAAGCCCCATCCAAGCCTTGCAAAGTTGAGCATAGAAGTCCTGTCCAAGCGACGCAACATCGAGTGTCAAAGTTCATTCTAAGACTCATAACAATCTTGATGCCTTGCTTCGTCTCTCTCTACAGTGATTATCCTACGAGCTTCCCAGGTTTAATTTCGATTTATTACTATACATTTCGTTCCTTTTATATACCTCAATTATCTTTTATTTATTTATTTATTTATTGGCAGAAATAGGAAACAAAATAATTGTATAAGATGTATGTATATGACTCTATTTTTTTACAGTAATAGTAAACATAAGAATTGTATAGAATTTCAACCCTCCTCAATTGCATGTAAGTTACGCCAATAACATTTAAGATTAAAATTTGTGGTTGTTCAAATGTCCTATTTATGAATTTTATGAGTTTCTTTTTTTTTTTAAGGCTTGTGCCTTGATCCGTCTTCAGGATTATACACGTTTTAAAACATTGTTTATGACACCTGTTTATGTGTGTCAAAGGAGGCATCCAACAGGTCCTAAGAATTTAATAAGAATAACACAAAAAAAGAGCATATTACAATGTAAGTCCAACAGGGTTTCTACAGGGTGACAGCCCATATATGTGACACCATTGGCTAGCTAGAAAAAAATGGCTACTTAGCATTGTCTGTATTTCACAGATCATAATTTGCACGTAAGGGTTAGCATGGTATGCTTAGGTTAAAAGATAAGCAGAAAAGAGCAGCTCTACTGGTTCAACATGGAGCATTCAATATATGCATTTTATTGCTCAAAAAAATTTGAAAAGAGCAACAGCACCGGTTCAACAAGGAGCATTAAAAAACATGCACTTTATTTTCTAGCAAATGGAAGAGTTACGTTATATCACTTTGGATACAAGTAGTGGAGGATTTACAAAGGACATGACAAAGCAAAGTTCATTAAAATGAAGAACATGAAGAAATCAGAAGACGAAGATCAAACTACACAAGAAAGAACAGGTCAATGAAAAAGGCTATCCATAGAAAGGTGAGACATACCCAGGGCATGATGCTGCAATCAATGAGGGGCCTAAAGAAGGGTTCAAGAATACAACCTTAACCCTAAACAAAAAAAAAGTTGTATATGCAACGCATCAAATTTTTTAATTGGCATATATAATCATATTTTTTTGAAATAACTGGTGTAACAGTCTGATTACTTTTAACACAGAGAATGACAGCTAGGAAATCAGGAGTTCATGTGCCAAAAGTATGTTACTAAGGTTGTAACATGTTCCTCAAAATTTAAAAGATGACATCCCCATACTTCACCTCAATTTTCAGCATTTGCCACTCCATCCCCACAACCCATTTCATACATCAACACCTTCATTAACTACACCTTATTACTCCCAATTTTTTTTCCCACTGTATTAACGCAGTCGCTTGCCCTCAACACAGCCTTACACCCACATTATAACCACAATACTGTAAAAAGAATCCAAAAATTGAATCAACCTTATCTAGCAGAAGATTTTGAAGGTAATCTATTTTAGAATTTAATATGAAACCACAAGAACATTGGGTCCAATGCAAGGTCCAAATTGTATCGATGGGTCATATATATCTTATCATTATATAATGCGTAGTGGAGAAACTACCAAAAGATTGCCATGAAAATCATGTATTCATAGACACCATTTCATGCATTCATGGCCACAATACCCAGTAGTTATCGAGGTACCATCCGAACAAGATTGTAGCTAGGCATAGCATGTACTCCACACAAACTGTGAAAAGAAAATATGAGGAATTTAGAAATATTATATATTTGTAGCAATTCATTGGTAAATAAAAAGGCCATTAAAATGATTGTATATTAGTTAAAAAATTGTAAGGAGATATTATCTTCCTAATGATCTCTAAACATTGATAGCCTAAATAACATGACATATTTGGAACTTTCATAAAAAAAGAATTGTGTAAGAAAATCAATGACTTATACGTGTTGCATGATCATTAAACAATACACACACACACAAACCACACAATTCTAATGTGCTTGCTGATTTAACAGCTAAATTTTAATATTTCTTTATATAGCACTTTAGTATCATAATTACATAGAAACATAAGCACAAAAAGGTTTATTCATTTTAGAAAAAAAACATACTACTAGTAATTTTGATGTGATGTTAAAAATTTAAGTTTTATATACATATATATAAGCATTTAGATATTAAATATGTAAATACATAAGAATTATGTGATATATATATATATATATATATATATATATATATATATATATATATATATATATATATATTTGTGT
>JXCR01138217.1:2327-29362 GCA_002079205.1 Phalaenopsis hybrid cultivar
TATATTTTTGCTTATGTTTTAAAAGAGGATGTACGGGGTATTCTTGGTATTTTACATGCATGAATTGATTGTTTAGTTGCTCCTTGGGTTGGCCCGCTAAACTCAACTTGCTTCTAGTCAGCATGATCAGCTCGGTCAGCTAAAATCCCCTCGTTTGGATGGGATCAGCTCGGTCGGCTGAGTTTGGTTAGTATGATTCACCCAATTGATATGGTCGGTTGTCCATCATTGACCCTTGACGAGGGACTTTTGGATGTCTTTAGGGTCGTTGGAGATATTAAGAAACTAGATCTTCCTTTGATTAGCCCTTCTATGATAATTGGTTTGGATGTTCTTTTGCCTTGTTTTTATCTGAATGGCTCGTTTCGGTATCATACGGTCAACTTTAGTATGTCTCGTGGTTCAGTCAACTTTGACATTAAGGGCTTTGACACGTATAATTTTATTCGGTCGGACAAATGGACCTCATGGTCTTCTATTGGTTGGTCTTCTTTCATCACACTCTTTTCTTTTGGACCTTTAGATCTCATCAGGATCAATGTTGGCACATTTTTATTATTAATTTTTTTATTGTCTTACTTCTTGAAAGCAACGTTGCGATAACAATAAAAGAATTTAATACAAAAAATAATCGCATTTATTATTAATCAATGATTCAATAATTGAACTCCAATGATTTTACTCCTTAGATCCTTATAAATAAAGAGTGACGAGGCTTTTCACGTTCCATATTTTCTTTGTGGCCCTTTTTATTTGAATCGATTAGCTTAAGAATGTTGTAACGGAGAATGGGTCAAATCCTCACTGTGATATCCCTAGCACAAATATGTTTCATGTTTCCATCGAAAGGTTGAAGAAGCAGTACCGCCCGGAAGAACGGAAGAAGAAATTCATTAAGAAGAAAAAAGTGGTTGCACTGGCAGATCAGGTGGGGTCGTTTGATTCATTCCTTAGCACTAAGTGGAGGAACACTCATGCGACCGGACCAACCATCAATCTGTTGGCTCAACCTTCAGTTGTGGCACGTGACTCATCGATCAAATAGAATACAAAAGAAATTGTTAGTGCTCTACTGCCGCACAGTGAGTGCACTATGTAGTTTATAGAATATAAGTTGGATNCGTGACTCATCGATCAAATAGAACACAAAAGAAATTGTTAGTGCTCTACTGCCGCACAGTGAGTGCACTATGTAGTTTATAGAATATAAGTTGGATCAACTCCTTGGTATGAGGAGTCTCGGTCTTAATATTTGATTTCAACTTTTTCTTAAGACCCATTCCATTACGTTTCATTTTTACTGCCTCTTAGTACAGACAACCTGGCTCTGATAGTTTAGATGATAACTCGCCTCCTACAAACTTAGNGACTCCTTGGTATGAGGAGTCTCGGTCTTAATATTTGATTTCGAATTTTTTTTAAGACCCATTCCTTTACGTTTCCTTTTTACTGCCTCTTAGTACAGACAACCTGGCTCTGATAGTTTAGATGATAACTCGCCTCCTACAAACATAGGTGAGAACCCAACTGCGGTGTCAAATTGCCTAGATGTTAGTTGAGGTCGGCCGACTCTCGATCAAGGTTAGTGGGGTTGACTACCCAGACAATCTTCTTGAGACCTGCGGGGAAGCGGCTAATGGAAATTGGATGTCTCCCAGATTATTGGCTCACTGCTTGGACGAGATCAAGTACTACTTCGCTAGGTCGGTCGGGATCCATCAAGTTGAGGAGATACGTGAGATGATTGCTCTCATGGAGAAAGTGGAGAGGATGAAGGAGGAGATTGTCACTCTTTGCCAAGAACTATTNCAATTGATACCAACCTCCGTTGGTGAGGAATGTTTGGAACTATTTCTATTCTTTTAAAATTTTTTATGTGTTTTTATCTTATATTCTTAAAATGAACTGTATTTGATAACATAATTTTATTTTTAGTAATTATCACGTGAGTCATTTATTTTGTCATATAAAAAATGATTAATTTGGATCGTGTTGTCGTTGACTTTTAGCAGGGGCTACCCAATGGCGGGTCTCCATTTTGGCTTAACAACATCATGGTTTTGTCCCTGCTCTGCCGGTCACTCGTTATATTAATAATTGTTGAATCATAATTTGTCTGTGAATCACACCAAAAAAATAGAGCATGTGTAAGAAGAGATGAAGGGAGAAAACAGTAATACATTTTGTCAATTGTGTTTTACTCATAANTGATTAATTTGGATCGTGTTATCGTTGACTTTTAGCATGGGCTACCCAATGGCGGGTCTCCATTTTGGCTTAACAACATCATGGTTTTGTCCTTGCTCTGCCGGTCACTCGTTATATAAATAATTGTTGAATCATAATTTGTCTGTGAATCACACCAAAAGAATAGAGCATGTGTAAGAAGAGATGAAGGGAGAAAACAGTAATACATTTTGTCAATTGTGTTTTACTCATAAAATGTTAATATTATTTATAGGGGAGAGGGTGCAATTTGATAATGTTATATTTTTGCTTATGTTTTAAAAGAGGATGTACGGGGTATTCTTGGTATTTTACATGCATGAATTGATTGTTTAGTTGCTCCTTGGGTTGGCCCGCTAAACTCAACTTGCTTCTAGTCAGCATGATCAGCTCGGTCAGCTAAAATCCCCTCGTTTGGATGGGATCAGCTCGGTCGGCTGAGTTTGGTTAGTATGATTCACCCAATTGATATGGTCGGTTGTCCATCATTGACCCTTGACGAGGGACTTTTGGATGTCTTTAGGGTCGTTGGNACTAAAATCCCCTCGTTTGGATGGGATCAGCTCGGTCGGCTGAGTTTGGTTAGTATGATTCGCCCAATTGATATGGTCGGTTGTCCATCATTGACCCTTGACGAGGGACTTTTGGATGTCTTTAGGGTCGTTGGAGATATTAAGAAACTAGATCTTCCTTTGATTAGCCCTTCTATGATAATTGGTTTGGATGTTCTTTTGCCTTGTTTTTATCTGAATGGCTCGTTTCGGTATCATACGGTCAACTTTAGTATGTCTCGTGGTTCAGTCAACTTTGGCATTAAGGGCTTTAACTCGTATAATTTTATTCGGTCGGGCAAGTGGACCTCATGGTCTTCTATTGGTTGGTCTTCTTTCATCACACTCTTTTCTTTTGGACCTTTAGATCTCATCAGGATCAATGTTGGCACATTTTTATTATTAATTTTTTTATTGTCTTACTTCTTGAAAGCAACGTTGCGATAACAATAAAAGAATTTAATACAAAAAATAATCGCATTTATTATTAATCAATTATTCAATAATTGAACTCCAATGATTTTACTCCTTAGATCCTTATAAATAAAGAGTAACGAGGCTTTTCACATTCCATATTTTCTTTGTGGCCCTTTTTATTTGAATCGATTAGCTTAAGAATGTTGTAACGGAGAATGGGTCANCTTGTTGGCTTCAAATTATTCTTCAATGTCTTTTGGGTCGGTCATTTTTAATAATAGATCGGGGATGNTTTAATGATGTTATGCTTTTACTATGTCTTTTCTCCTTGCTTATTTTTGTTCTCGATTTTATCCTCAGCTTGTTGGCTTCAAATTATTCTTCAATGTCTTTTGGGTCGGTCATTTTTAATAATAGATCGGGGATGACTCTGGGCAAGCTGGATTGGTTGCAAGAGACATATTTATTGTATCCCATCGTTAAGCTTTAGGCCAATGGTTAGCATGGGTTACTTCCCTGTTTGGCGCTGACCTCATTTTCTATAAAGACCAATTTTTCTTTAGTCTTTGCTTGTCTTTCTACCCATAGTTCTGACCATCTTCAATCATTATGGCAATACAATCATATTTGGGATAAGTTATTAGCAAGCAGGGGCCACAGATGATGNACTCGGTTACTTCCCTGTTTGGTGCTTACCTCATTTTCTATAAAGACCAATTTTTCTTTAGTCTTCGCTTGTCTTTCTACCCATAGTTCTGGGCCATCTTCAATCATTATGGCAATACAATCATATTTGGGATAAGTTATTAGCAAGCAGGGGCCACAGATGATGACGAGTATGGGTGGTCGACTGTGGTCGATGGTGGCTGAAGGGTAGTGTTCAATGGTGATTGGCGACTTTGGGGGCCGATAGTTATTGTCGGGTCTTCAGTACATAACAAAATCTAGAGATCTTTTTTCTTTTCTTTTAACCTAAAATAAAGAGATGGAGTGTATTTATAGCCTCTAAGGGAGGGGCATTTTGGTCCTCTGTCATTATATGTAAACCACTCATATCTTCAACGTCACATAAAAAGTACTAGCATCACTAACTTTTAAAAGTACAATATATATTTTCATACAAAGGTTTTTGACAACGAGGTGTTATAGTGTAAAAACAAAATTTGAACGTTAGATATGTACATGCTTAAGAATTTTCTGGTATGTCTGTAAATTTCCCTTTTTTATAGCAAGATTTGTCTATCTTTTTGGTTGATCATTGCCATAAGAGAAGAAATTTCAATATTAGACTTATTTTGAGTATTCTCACTTTTAGGTATTGTATTTCTTTTGAGTATAAGTAATTTTNTATGCTTAAGAATTTTCTGGTATGTCTGTAAATTTTCCTTTTTTATAGCAAGATTTGTCTATCTTTTTGGTTGATCATTGCCATAAGAGAAGATATTTCAATATTAGACTTATTTTGAGTATTCTCACTTTTAGGTATTGTATTTCTTTTGAGTATAAGTAATTTTAAATATACAATTGCTTATTCAATTTTTTTAATAAATGTTTTCTCCTATTTTTTAAGTGCCATTATAATTTTTATTGATTTAATATTTTTTTTCATTTGCACGTGCTAATATATTATTATTATTATTCATAATTTCATATGAATGAAGTTTTTCTTGAGTACAAAATAGTATTTCTCTTTTTAATCATGCCTCAATGAGTTAACTATGTTGTGTGAAAGCTTTTGGACATTCATGACTTTGTTTGAAAAAAATTGCAACAAATAGATTTTTCTATGCATTTTTTAATATCATTTAGATTTGTAAATAGATAAAAATTCTCTTTATTTTTCGGCTTATATATTAATAGTATCTACGTATACGGGAAGTTTGTAGAAAATATCTTTGAATTTTTAAATCCATTACATGATATATGTTTCCTTGATTATATACTTCGATTGGTACACCACGGGTCTGAAGGCAGTACACCTTGACAAATTTAAGACATGATAAAATAAATTGAACATGTTTTGTATTTTAAAAAGAAAAATTGTATGCAAATAGCAATATGAATAAACTATGAAATATAAATGTTATTCTATAATAAATAATCAACTAGTACAACTAAAAGGAAAAAAGAAAAATGAACTAATTAAAACTCAAATAACAAAAAGAAGCAACGGTTACCCAACCCCCAAAGGAAAAAAACAACAACTAGAGTAAATACTGAAAAATACTAAAACAAGAAATCTAGAACTGAAAACCTGCTCCAGTGGAAACAATCATACTAGTGGCTGAATAGAACCGATTATGTGAAGATATCAACGAGTGAGTATGATGAGAAAACTCAACAAATAACCGCTAATTATTAAGGCACAAATGGCAAAGGAAATGAGTCGGACAATATGAACAACAAATAAGGATGATTACTACGTGTGGGTATAACATCATAAAGCAACAAGAGAGTGGTAAAAATCAAATATGCCTACTTACATAAAAAAATATGTAATTATTTTCAATCAAGTTTTTTATTATTTATATTTATATAATCAGTCTTAACAGACACCATGAAACTAGGAAGACAATACCAGCCCAAGAAAACCACACGATTTATTTGTAGAGTCTTCATTTTATGTGCTTTTCAACCTAGTTAGCTAATGTCAAAAATGATTCCATCGATTTACATGCTATCAAACTAGCATATCAAAATTTTCACATGTATAATATGCAAGAAATATACTAATTCACATAGACTTATGATATGACATGAATTCACATGCAATTTCTTAAATAGTAAAGTGTAAATAAAGGAAAAAAATTATAAATGCAGGATTACTTAAATAAGCAAAAAATTTATAATAATCCCATAACTCTACTAGAAATGATAATAAATCTACATAAAATAACAATGATTAACGCCCATAACCTGAAATGATATGTTTATCCTCTAATAAGAATAAATTATAAACCTCGAGAAGGCAAACATGGTACTTCTATAAATTTTGCAGTTTAACTAGCGATTCTACGTCATTTAGAAAGATAATATATAAATATATATGCAACTAAATTTATTTATTCACTAAATTAGGTGCAACCTAANTGTGCTAATATATTATTATTATTCATAATTTCATATGAATGAAGTTTTTCTTGAGTACAAAATAGTATTTCTCTTTTTAATCATGCCTCAATGAGTTAACTATGTTGTGTGAAAGCTTTTGGACATTCATGACTTTGTTTGAAAAAAATTGCAACAAATAGATTTTTCTATGCATTTTTTAATATCATTTAGATTTGTAAATAGATAAAAATTCTCTTTATTTTTCGGCTCATATATTAATTGTATCCACGTATATGAAAAGTTTGTAGAAAATATCTTTGAATTTTTAAATCCATTACATGATATATGTTTCCTTGATTATATACTTCGATTGGTACACCACGGGCCTGAAGGCAGTACACCTTGACAAATTTAAGACATGATAAAATAAATTGAACATATTTTGTATTTTAAAAAGAAAAATTGTATGCAAATAGCAATATGAATAAACTATGTAATATAAATGTTATTCTATAATAAATAATCAACTAGTACAACTAAAAGGAAAAAAGAAAAAATGACCTAATCAAAACTCAAATAACAAAAAGAAGCAACGATTACCCAAACCCAAAAAGGAAAAATACAATAACTAGAGTAAATACTGAAAAATACTAAAACAAGAAATCTAGAACTAAAAACCTGCTCCAGTGAAAACGATCATACTAGTGGCTGAACAGAACCGGTTATGCGAAGATATCAACGAGTGAGTATGATGAGAAAACTCAACAAATAACCGCTAATTGTTAAAGTATGAACGACAAAGGAAATGGGTCAGACAATATGAACAACAAATAAGGATGATTACTACATACAAGTATAACATCATAAAACAACAAGAGAGTGACAAAAATCAAATATGCCTACTTACATAAGAAATTATATAATTGTTTTCAATCAAGTTTCTTATTATTCAATTTTTTATTATTTATACTTATATAGTCAGTCTTAAGAGGCATAATGAAACTGAGAAGGTCAATACCAATCCAAGCAAGCCGCACAATTTTTTTGTAGAGTCATCATTTTGTAAGCTTATTAGCCTAGTTAGCCAATGTCCAAAAGAATTCCACCGATTTACATGCTATCAAACTAGCATATCAAAATTTTCACATGTATAATATGCAAGAAATATACTAATTCACATAGACTTATGATATGACATGAATTCATATGTAATTTTATAAATAGTAAAGTGTAAATAAAGGAACAAAATTATAAATGCAGGATTACTTAAATAAGCAAAAAATTTATAATAATCCCATAACTCTACTAGAAACGATAATAAATCTACATCAAATAACAATGATTAACACCCACAACCTGAAATGATACGTTTATCCTCTAATAAGAATCAATTATATACCTTGAGAAGGCAAACATGGTACTTCTATAAATTTCACAGTTTAACTAGCGATTTTACATCATGTAGAAAGATAATATATAAATATATATGCAACTAAATTTATTTATTCACTAAATTAGGTGCAACCTAATCGACATTTATTATATAATAAGTATGGTTGTCATTATATTATTATTATAATGTTTTTTTAGAAGAAATAAATCATAAACTTAATTAAACTTGACAATAAGGAACATAATTAAAAAAAAATTATTTTATATCAATAGGGGGGGCTCTCATTTCTGAAATAATTTTTTAGGAGATTTACAAATGAAACACCTAAAAATGTAATAAATAGTAAAAAATAAATCTTCAAATCCTACAGGTTCATAAATCTCATATCTCTCATGTTTTGCCTTAAACCCAAGATGTAGCAAATTTTATTGGAAGATGGTTTTACGAGATTTAGAGGATTTGAAACACGTAAGTGGGTGGGAGGAAGGGGGAGAAAGATGCGGGTTACCTTAATGGCTTCAAGTAGGAGTGGATGGAAGGACTAGAAAGTAGGTACGCCACAATCTCGCTATTGCCTTCTCGACTAGCTTTAATTGCGAATATAGCACAAGGGTTAAGTCACAATGAAAGTTTTAAGTAGAATGGTGAGAAGACCAAGAGGAAATTAGAGTGGTATTGGTGGCTACAAGAAGAGGCGAGGGAGATCTTGGGCTTCAACAGCGTTACGATGCTTTAGCCCGCTCTTATATAAAGTAGAGATGCGGCACAAAGAGGGGGAACGTGAGCGTAGAAAAAGAGGAAGGAATCATGGGTTGGTGTATGGCGAAAAATTTAGGAAGGCGATAGAGAGCGGAGCAAGAAAAGTAAAGAGTTGAGATTTTGGAAGGCAATGACCAAGAAGGACAGAAAATAAATTGTGTGATAACGGGAAGAAAAAAAAAAGGTTATTATATACTATCCTTTTTAAAGAATTTGGTCCCCAGGTTCATACCATAGTTACGGAACAGTTGCAGGTACTTTGCGGTCATCTCTTTTTAAATCTCTAAAGCTGCTTCTCATTTTGACGGATTCTTCTCTCTGATAAAAGGAATAGATCGGTGAAAGTTATTGAACTTCATGTCCCAAGAAGCGACCTAGTATTTCTTTATAACTCAAGTGTCCTAGACAAATTTTATGGGAAAGCTTTATATGATTTAGGTGCAAGCATTAACCTTATGTCATTATCAATATTCAAAAGATAAGGATTAGAAGAAATCTCCCCTACTATTGTAACTTTGTAGTTAGCAGATCATTCAATAATATATCCTAAGGGAGTTATAGAAGATGTTTTTAGTGAAAGTGGATCGATTTATCTTTCTTGTTGATTTCATTATGCAAGATATGGAGGAAGATAAAGAGATACCTATCATTTTGGGGAGACATTTCCTAGCTATAGAAAAAACATTGATAGATGTGCAGAATCAAACAGTTATTTCTAATATTTCAAAATCAATGAAGTATCTTGCAAAAGACAAAGATGATGAATGTTACATAATGCATGTAGTAAGATATCTGAGTAAATGTCATTTCAAAATAACTTATGAAAAGAAATCTGAAGTGAAAGAGTTGGAGCACGAGTGATCGCACGGGAATTTGTGTAGCTTAATAATAATAATGCAATGTAACGCAAATTATAATGTAATTTTAATGAAAATAATTTATCTTTAAAAACCTCTTTAAAATCCCAATTCTCGTTTACATATAACGCAAGTATACGTATCATTCAAATAATATAGGGCTCTAATGGAGTCCTAGATATTGATCCCACAGGGAAGCTGGAAATATATATAAGCTAGCTAATTATATTCTATTATAAAATTAAAAAAAATAAAAATAAAGTAAAGTGCGAAGTTTGAAATTAAACTACTTAAGTGAATTGCTTCTAAATATGCAGATATAAGACTATAACAAATAAATTAAACTAGATGTTAAACTTTCAAAAGTAAATTGCTGAAATAAAATAAAAGTTTTTGTGGACAAAAAATTCAAGTATGAGAAAATATCTTTCCCTTTACAATGAAAATATGGCTTGTGAAGAAATTGAAATCATTTGAAAAATATATTTAAAAATTCTTTTATGACAAATAGGAGCAATCCTATTCTCTACCATCTTCCAAGCAGTATAAAGAACTTTGACTAATCCAGAGTTTGGTCCCTAATTTTGTGGTTAGGCTGGGAGGATATCGGTTGTCACTCCATAGCTCCCACTACTCCCTCCCCTGAGGGCTAACATGTTTGCATTAGTTTTTAATCAACTTAACCAAATTGAGGATTCTAATCTGTCACCTTAAAATCTTCCAATTCTACATCCAACAAAGTATATTTCCCTATTTATTTGCACCCAATCCCATGAATGAAATACTCTCCCATGAAATCAAATGTGATTCTCCATTTGTTGTAGAAATTATATCTCCTTTTCAGAACATATAATTTTCAACACATTTTAACAATTCAATTGACCAGATCAAAAAGTAAATGAAGATCGAAGTTCAAATCATCACAAATTATTGACATTTAAAATCGTAGAAAATAAAATCAATTCTTCACAAAATCATTTCTTCAAAGTAGGGAGAATGATAAAGAAGACTACTAAGAATTCATGAGAAGAATACGATAAAACACAGATTTCATATATAAAAATAAGTTTACAAATAAAAAAAATGAAAGTACAACTTAACTCACAATCCTTCCCAAGCAAATCCTTCGAAGTTCTCTCAAAACCTTTCCCTCTTTACAATCTCTCCCAATTCTCTCTTAGAAATGTAGTGAAGAAGAAATCTCTCACATTCCCTCTCCTCTTACAACCCTAGAAGAAAATCTCCTCCTTTTTCTCTCTCTAACTCAAACCTATCCTCTCTCTCTAACTTTTTCATCCCCTTCTTCCAAGTCCCTTCAGAAATTCCCTTTTGTTAGCTGTCTCTCCTCTCTGAAAAGAGTCTCCATTCCCTCCAAAATTCAAAAGTTAAAACTTTAAATTTTAAAAAACGTGCCTTTTTGATCCAAGAGTCAAATCCCTTCAAATTTGAACATTTCAAAGTGTCTACATGCATTGAATCACTTCATGGGGTGCTTAGAACAAGTTTTCCTTTGAAAATTCACACAAAATTTGTCTCAAATCACCTTAATTTGAAAATGTCGCGCTTGGCACTTCATGCGCCAATCTGACACATCATGCTCCAACGCTCTGGATTTTGACGTATCATGCGCTAGTTTAGCGCATCATGCGCAAAATCCCAAAATTAGTTGTTTTTGCTCCAAATTTCGTTCTTTTTTCTTTTTTTGCTCTCAATGCCTAAAAATGGTATACATGCAACAAAAACAAAAAAAAAATATCTTTCTTTAAAGTGCAATATCACAAAAAATAGACATAAAAATGATACTTAAAATAGTATATTATTTTTGTGGATCAACGAACAAGAAGAGGAATTAGAGCAATTTGAAGTTTTTTATAAGGAAGATTCAAATTATGTTCAAAAAAGTTTTGAAGTTTTGGACACGGCAGAAAAAGATAAATCTTTTTGTCCATCAATTGATAAAACTCTTGAACTTGAGTTGAAGTTACTTCTTAAACATTTAAAATAAGCCTTTTTAGGTGATTCCTCAACATTATCGGTTATAATTTCCTCAAATTTAACTATTGAAGAAGAAGAGAGTTTAATGAAAAATTTGAAGAATTATAAGAAAGCCTTTAGATGGACAATTGCAAATAAGGAATTAGTCCTTCAATTTGTATGCATAGAATTCATATGGAAGAAAATTGCTTCAAGAAGATTGAATCCTGTTATGCAATAGGTTGTTAAGAAAGATATTTTAAAGCGGTTAGATGCCAGAATTATCTATCTTACTTCAGATAGTGCATGGTTTAGTCTAATTCACTGTGTTCCTAAGAAAGAAGAAGTGAATGTGACTATGAATGAACATAATGAGTTAATACCAACAAGACAGGTCACAGGATGACGAATATGCTTTAATTATAGAAAATTAAATCTCTCCACTAGGAAAGATCATTTTCCACTACCTTTTCTAGATTAAATGTTGGATAGACTAGCTGGGGCATAAATACTTTTATTTTCTGGATGGATATACTGGTTATCACCAAATACAAATAGCTCCAAGGATCAAGAGAAAATAACTTTTATCAGTCCTTATGGTACATTTGTTTTTAGAAGAATGCCATTTGGTTTATGTAATGCCCCAATTACATTTCAAAGATGTAAGATGACTTTTTTCAGTGATTTAATTGAAAAAGTATTTGAAGTTTTTATGGTTGATTTTTCAGTGTTTGGAACTTCATTTGAATCATGTTTAGAACATTTATCAAGAGTTCTTAAGCACTATGAAGAAACAAATTTAGTCCTTAATTGGTTCTTAATTAGGAAAAATGCTAATTTATGATAGCAGAAGGAATTGTTTTAGGGCATCATATATCAGAACATGGTATGGAAGTATATCCTACAAAAATATAAGTAATCACTAATTTACCTTACCCAACAAATATGAGGGAAATCAGGAGTTTTTTAAGGACATGTTGGATACTACGGGCGATATATTTAAGACTTTTGAAAAATTGCTAAGCTTCTACGAAAAAAGATGTAATTTTTAATTTTCATAAGGAGTGACTAAAAGCTTTTGAGCTATTAAAAAAAAATTAGTCACTGTACCAATTATTGTTTCACCAGATTGGGAAAAACCTTTTGAATTAAAGTGTGATGCAAATGATTTTGCTATTGGAGTTATTTTAGGACAAAAACATAATAAAATTTTTAAAGTAATTTACTATGCTCGTAGAACTCTTAATGAAGCTCAAATTAATTATAACACAATTAAGAAAGACTTATTAACAATAGTTTATGCATTTGATAAATTCATATCATACTTAATTGGAACAACATATATTGTGCATACTGATCATTCTACTATTAGATATTTAATAAAAAATAAAGACGCAAAACCAAGACTGATACGATGGATTCTTCATGTGCAAGAATTTGACTATGAAATAGTAGATAGGAAGGGAGCTGAGAATCAAATTCCCGATCATCTGTCTAGGCTTGAATTAGAAAAAATCACTATGTTTTGAAAAATAAATTAATGAACATTTTCTATATGAAGAATTGTTCAATATTAATGAGTAGCATGTTCCATGGTATGCCGACATTGTGAACTTTATTGTTAGTGATATTATACCATATGGACTGACATACCAACAAAAGAGAAAATTTTATCTGAAGGTAAAACTTATTTTTGGGATGACCCATTTTTATATAAACAAGGAAATGATATAATTATTCGAAGATGTGTGTCTTGAGAAGAAACTTATGAGATTATCCAAAAATATTATAATTCTGATTTTGGGGGACATTTTGGTGTTGATAAAATAACATAAAAAATTTTGCAATCTAGATTTTATTGGCCTACAATTTTTAGAGATGTTAATGCTTATATCAAAACTTGTGATCGATGTCAATGAGTAGGCAATATTTTTAAGAGAAATGAGATGCCCCTCAATAATGTGTTAAAAGTTTAGATATTTGATGTTTGGGGATTAGTTTTCATGGGGCCATTTATATCATCTTTCACAAATTTAAATATATTGATAGGAGCAGACTATGCATCCAAATGGATAGAAGCTGTTGTTTTACCTCGATGTGATGCTCAAAGTGTTGCAAAATTTTTAAGAATGAACATATTTGGTCGATTTGAGATGCCGAGAGTGATAATAACTGACGGGAGAAGTCTTTTCAAAAATACAATAATGGAGAATTTATTAAAGAAATATCATATCAACCATTGAATTGCTACTGCTTATCATCCTAAGATAAGTGGTTTGACTGAATTATCCAATCGTGAAATTAAAAGAATATTGGAAAAATCTGTGAATCCAACAAAAATGGATTAGTCAGTCAAATTTGATTATGCTTTGTGGGCTTATAGGACTGCACATAGAACTCCTATAAAAATATCTCCATATAGGCTAATATTTGGGAAAGTTTGTCATTTACCAGTGGAACCCGAGCATAAAGCATATCAGGTTATTAAGGAATTTAATTATAATTTAAAGGATGCTGGTGAGGAAAGACTACTGCAATTAAATGAGCTTGAAGAGAAATGAATGAATCTTATGAGAGTGTTAAGATTTATATAGAAAAAAAAATGTGGCATGATCGAAGGATTCTCACTAAAAATTTTGAGTAAGGGTAACAAGTTTTGCTTTATAATGTAAGATTAAGATTATTTCTAGGAAAACGTTCACGAACGGTTAAAAGTGAAAATTTGAGCAAAATTTGAGCAAAAAAACACCATATTTGCCCCGACCATCCTCTTCTTCCTCGGAATTTTGCAATTTTGAGGCCTAAGGCTCCTTCTAAAGTGAAGATTTCATTGTGGAATCAAGCTAAATTTACTAGATTTCATCTTCTCAAAGTAAGAACTTCACTTCTGTGTAAATTTTTTTTATTTTCACCATGTATTTTGAGCACATTGGGGATTTCACCGAAAATCACTATTCATGGTGAGAATTTGAGAAAAATCTATGGAAAATACATGAAATTGATAATTTAAGATTTTAGAAGTTAAGTTTAGTGATTTAGACTTGAGATTAGGATTTATTGTGAGTTTTATGTGATTTTTAGAAATGACCCCAAGAATGAAGAGGAGCAAGGTGAAGTCCGACTTCGATTCTAGCAAGTTTGTTAGTTTGAAAGCTCATGAAAAAAATAAATTTGTTTTATATAAATGAATGTGTTACCCAATAGTCAAATAGTACCATTATCTATTGTTTTAAAATAAAGATAGTACCTGTGACCACATCATGAACTTCACGAGCTTCTTCTTGCGTCATAAAAAGTGCTTGAGAGGGGGGGGNGGCTCTAATTTCTGAAATAATTTTTTAGGAGATTTACAAATGAAACACCTAAAAACATAATAACTAGTAAAAAATAAATCTTCAAATCCTACAAGTTCATAAATCTCATATCTCCAATGTTCTGCCTTAAATCCAAGATGTAGCAAATTTTGTTGGAATATGGTTTTACGAGATTTAGAGGATTTGAAGCACGTAAGTGGGTGGGAGGAAGGGGGAGAATGATGAGGGTTACCTTAATGGCTTCAAGTAGGAGTGGATGGAAGGACTAGAAACTAGGAACGCCACAATCTTGCTATTGCCTTCTCGACTAGCTTTAATTGCGAATATAGCATAAGGGTTAAGTCGCAAGAGTGGTATTGGTGGCTACAAGATGAGGTGAGGGAGATCTTGGGCTTCAACAGCGTTACGATGCTTTAGCCCGCTCTTATATAAAGTAGAGATGCGGCACAAAGAGCGGGAACTTGAGCGTAGAAAAAGAGGAAGGAATCATGGGTTGGTGTATGGAGAAAAATTTAGGAAGGCGATAGAGAGCGGAGCAAGAAAAGTAAAGAGTTGAGATTTTGGAAGGCAATGACCAAGAAGGAAAGAAAAAAAATTGTGTGATAGCGGGAAGAAAAAAAAAAGATTATTATATACTATCCTTTTAAAGAATTTGGTCCTCAGGTTCATACCATAGTCAAGGAATAGTTGCAGGTACTTTGCGGTCATCTCTTTTTAAATCTCTAAAGTTGCTTCTCATTCTGACGGGTTCTTCTCTCTGATAAAAGGAATAGATCGGTGAAAGCTATTGAACTTCATGTCCCAAGATGCGACCTATTATTTCTTTATAACTCAAGTGTCCTAGACAAATTTTATGGGAAAGCTTTATATGATTTAGGTGCAATCATTAACCTTATGTCATTATCAATATTTAAAAGATAAGGATTAGGAGAAATCTCCCATACTACTGTAACTTTGCAGTTAGCAGATCATTCAATAATATATCCTAAGGGAGTTATAGAAGACGTTTTAATGAAAATGGATCAATTTATCTTTCTTGTTGATTTCATTATGCAATATATAGAGGAAGATAAAGAGATACCTATCATTTTGAGGGGACCTTTCCTAGCTATAGAAAAAATAATAATAGACGTGCAGAAAGGGGAATTAACTATGCGCGTCATTGATCAAACAGTTACTTTTAATATTTCAAAATCAATGAAGTATCCTGCAAAAAGCAAAGATGATGAATGTTACAGAATGTATGTAGTAAGATATCTGAGTAAATGTCATTTCAAAATAACTTATGAAAAGAAATCTGAAGTGAAAGAGTTGGAGCACGAGTGATCTCACAGGAATTTGTGTAGCTTAATAATAATAATGCAACGTAACCCAAATTATAATGTAATTTTAATGAAAATAATTTATCTTTAAAAACCTCTTTTAAAATCACAATTCTCATTTACATATAACGCAAGTATACGTATCATTCAAATAATATAGCGCTCTAATAGAGTCCTAGATGTTGATCCCACAGGGAAGCTGGAAATATATATAAGCTAGCTAATTATATTCTATTATAAAATAAAAATAAAAATAAAAACAAAATAAAGTGCGAAGTTTAAAATTAAACTACTTAAGTGAAATGCTTCTAAATATGCAGATGTAAGACTATAACAAGTAAATTAAACTAGATATTAAACTTTCAAAAGTAAATTGCTGAAATAAAATAAATGTTTTTGTGGACGAAAAGTTCAAGTATGAGAAAACATCCTTCCCTTTACAATGAAAATATGACTTGTGAAGAAATTGAAATCATTTGAAAAATATATTTAAAATTTCTCTTGTGCCAAATAGGAGCAATCTTATTCTCTACCCTCTTCTGAGCGCTATAAAGAACATTGACTAATCCAGAGTTTGGTCCCTAATTTCGTGGTTAGGTTGGGAGGATACAAGCTGTCACTCCATAGCTCCCACTACTCCATCCCATAAGGGCTAACATGCTTGCATTAGTTTTCAATCAACTGAACCAAATTGAGGATTCTAATCTGTCACCTTAAAATCTTCAAATTCTACATCTAACAAAGTATATTTCTCTATTTATTTGCACCCAATCCCATGAATGAAATACTCTCCCTTGAAATCAAATGTGATTCTCCATTTGTTGTAGAAATCATATCCCCTTTTCAGAACATATAATTTTCAACACATTTTAACAATTCAATTGGTCAGATCAAAAAATAAATGAAGATCGAAGTTCAAATCATCACAAATTATTGATATTTAAAATCGTAGAAAATAAAATCAATTCTTCACAAAATCATTTCTTCAAAGTAGGGAGAATGATAAAGAAGACTACTCAGAATTCATGAGAAGGATACAATAAAACACGAATTTCATATATAAAAACAAGTTTACAAATAAAAGAAATGAAAAGTACAACTTAACTCACAATTCTTCCTAAGCAAATCCTTAGAAGTTCTCTCCAAGTCTTTCCCTCTTTACAATCTCTCCCAATTCTCTCTTAGAAATGTAGTGAAGAAGAAATCTCTCACCTTCCCTCTCCTCTTATAACCCTAGAAGAAAATCTCCTCCTTTTTTCTCTCTCTAACTCAAACCTATCCTCTCTCTCTAACTTTTTCATCCCCCTTCTTCCAAGTCCCTTCAGAAGTTCCCTTCTGTTAGCTGTCTCTCCTCTCTGAAAAGAGTCTCCATTCCCTCCAAAATTTAAAAGTTAAAACTTTAAATTTTAAAAATTGTGCCTCCTTGATCCAAGAGTCAAATCCCTTCAAATTTGAACCTTTCAAAGTATCTGCATGCATTGAATCACTTCATGGGGTGCTTAGAACAAGTTTCCCTTTGAAAATTCGCACAAAATTTGTCTCAAACTGCCTTAATTTGAAAATGACGCGCTTGGCGCTTCAAGCGCCAATCTGACACATCATGCTCCAACGCTCTGGATTTTGACGCATCATGCGCTAGTTTGGCGCATCATGCGTCAAATCCCAAAATTGACTATTTTTGCTCCAAATTTCGCTCTTTTCTTCATTTTTGCTCTCAATGCCTAAAAATAGTATACATGCAACAGAAACACAAAAAAATATCTTTCTTTAAAGTGCAATATCACCAAAAATAGACATAAAAATGATACTTAAAACAGTATATTATTTTTGTGGATCAACGAGCAAGAAGAGGAATTAGAGCAATTTGAAGATTTTTATAAGGAAGATTCAAATTATGTTCGAAAAAGTTTTGAAGTTTTGGACACGACAGAAAAAGATAAATCTTTTTGTCCATCAATTGAAAAAACTCTTGAACTTGAGTTGAAGTTACTTCCTAAACATTTAAAATATGTCTTTTTAGGTGATTCCTCAACATTACCGGTTATAGTTTCCTCAAATTTAATTATTAAAGAAGAAGAGAGTTTAATGTCAACTTTGAAGAATTATAAAAAAGCCTTCAGATGGACAATTGCAAATAAGAAATTAATCATTCAATTTGTATGCATAGAATTCATATGGAAGAAAATTGCTTTAAGGAGATTGAATCATGTTATGCAAGAGGTTGTTAAGAAAGAAATTTTAAAGCAGTTAGATGCCGGAATTTTCTACCCTACTTCAGATAGTGCATGGGTTAGTCCAATCCACTGCGTTCCTAAGAAAGAAGAAGTGAATGTGACTATGAATGAACATAATGAGTTAATACCAACGAGACAAGTCACAGGATGACGAATATGCTTTGATTATAGAAAATTAATTCTCGCACTAAGAAAAATCATTTTCCACAACCCTTTCTAGATCAAATGTTGGATAGAATAGTTGGGGCATAAATACTTTTGTTTTCTGGATGGATATACTGGTTATCACTAAATACAAATAACTCCTAAGGATCAAGAGAAAATAACTTTTATCAGTCCTTATGGTACATTTGTTTTTAGAAGAATGTCTTTTGGTTTATGTAATGCCCCAATTACATTTCAAAGATGTATGATGACTTTTTTCTGTGATTTAATTGAAAAGATATTTGAAGTTTTTATGGATAATTTTTCAGTGTTTGGAACTTCATTTGAATCATGTTTAGAACATTTATCAATAGTTCTTAAGTACTGTGAAGAAACAAATTTAGTCCATAATTGGGAAAAATGCTAATTTATGGTAGCAGAATGAATTGTTTTAGGACATCATATATCAGAACATGACATGGAAGTATATCCTGCAAAAATATAAGTGATCGTTAATTTACCTTACCCAACAAATATGAGGGAAATCATAAGTTTTTTTAGGACATGTTGGATACTACATACGATATATTAAAGACTTTTCAAAAATTACTAAGCTTCTATGAAAAAAGATGTAATTTTTAATTTTGATAAGGAGTGACTAAAAACTTTTGAGCTATTAAAAGAAAAATTAGTCACTCCACAAATTATTGTTTCACCAAATCGGGAAAAACCTTTTGAATTAATGTGTGATACAAATGATTTTGCTATTAGAGTTATTTTAGGACAAAAACATGATAAAATTTTTAAAGTAATTTAATATGCTCGTAGAACTCTTAATGAAGCTCAAATTAATTATACCAAAATTAAAAAAGACTTATTAGCAATAATTTATGCTTTTGATAAATTCATATCATACTTAATTGGAACAACATATAATGTGCATACTGATCATTTTGTTATTAAATATTTAATGAAAAAGAAGGATGCAAAACCAAGACTGATACGATGGATTCTTCTTGTGCAAGAATTTGACTATGAAATAGTAGATAGGAAGGGAGCTGAGAATCAAATTCCCGATCATCTGTCTATGCTTGATTTAGAAAAATCACTATGTTTTGAAAAAAAAAAATAATGAACATTTTTCATATAAAAAATTGTTCAATATTAATGAGTAGTGTATTCCATGGTTTGCCGACATTGTGAACTTTATCTTTAGTGATATTATACCTTATAGTCTGACATACCAACACAAGAGGAAATTTTTATCTGAAGGTAAGACTTATTTTTGAGATGACCCATTTTTATATAAACAAGGAAATGATATAATTATTCGAAGATGTGTGCCTTTAGAAGAAACTTATAAGATTATCCAAAAATATTATAATTCTGATTTTGGGGGACATTTTGGTGTTGATAAAATATCATACAAAATTTTACAATCTAGATTTTATTGGCTTATAATCTTTAGAGATGTTAATGCTTATATCAAAACTTGTGATCGATGTCAACGAGTAGGCAATATTTCTAAGAGAAATGAGATGCCCCTCAATAATTAGTTAAAAGTTGAGATATTTGATGTTTGGGGATTAGATTTCATGGGGCCATTTATATCATCTTTTACAAATTTAAATATATTGATTGGAGCAGACTATGCATCCAAATGAATAGAAGTTGTTGTTTTACCTCGATGTGATACTCAAAGTGTTGCAAAATTTTTAAGAATGAACATATTTGGTAGATTTGGGATGCCGAGAGTGATCATAACTGACGAGGGAAGTCTTTTCAGAAATGCAATAATGAAGAATTTATTAAAGAAATAACATATCAACCATCGAATTGCTACTGCTAATCATCCTCAGACAAAGTGGTTTGACTGAATTATCCAATCGTAAAATTAAAAGAATATCAATCGTAAAATTAAAAGAATATTGGAAAAATCTGTGAATCCAACAAAAATGGATTAGTCAGTCAAACTTGATTATGTTTTGTGGGCTTATAGGACTGCACATAGAAGTCCTATAAAAATGTCTCCATATAGGCTAATATTTGGGAAAGCTTGTCATTTACCAGTGGAACTCGAGCATAAAGCATATCAGATTATTAAGGAATTTAATTATAATTTAAGGGATGCTGGTGAGAAAAGACTATTGCAATTAAATGAGCTTGAAGAGAAAATGAATGAATTTTATGAGAGTGTTAAGATTTATATAGAAAAAAAAATGTGGCATGATCGAAGGATTCTTACTAAAAATTTTGAGTCAGGGCAACAAGTTTTGTTTTATAATGTAAGATTAAGATTATTTCTAGGAAAAAGTTCACAAACGGTTAAAAGTGAAAATTTGAGCCAAAAAATGCCATATTTGCCCCGACCATCGTCTTCTTCCTCGGGATTTTGCAATTTTGAGACCTAAGGCTCCTTCTAAAGTGAAGATTTCATTGTGGAATCAAGCTAAATTTACTAGATTTCATCTTCTCAAAGTAAGAACTTCACTTCTATGTTTTTTTTTTTTTTATTTTCACCATGTATTTTGAGCACATTGGGGATTTCACCGAAAATCACTATTCATGGTGAAATTTTGAGAAAAATCTATGGAAAATACATGGAATTGACAATTTAAGATTTTAGAAGTTAAGTTTAGTGATTTAGACTTGAGAATAAGATTTATTGTGAATTTTATGTGATTTTTAGAAATGACCCCAAGAATGAAGAGGAGCAAGGGGAAGTCTGACTTCGATTCTAGCAATTTTGTTAGTTTGAAAGCTCATGACAGAAAAAAATTTGTTTGATATGAATGAATGTGTTACCCAATAGTCAAATAATACCATTATCGATTGTTNTGTTGAAGCATTTATTGATAACTAAGTTCAAGTTCCAATTTGTCATTTGCCACAATGAACGTAATCTGAATTTTTGTTTGTCTTTTAAGCGTATTGATTCTGATGTTACATCTTTTGGGAATACCCATCTGCTTGTGTATCTGAATTCTTCCGCTTCCCAACATTTCTTTCCTCATAGACATTGATCTCAAACTTTTCGTGAATAGTGCGATCCACCATTTCTCTATACGTCATATACTTGAAAACTGATAAATACCTCTAAATGTTCTCTCTAAAGTCAATAAATAGAAGGTAGATCTTTAGATCTTCATATTTATTAATTGAAGGAATGAAATGAGCAATCCTAGCAAGTTGTGTCTCGCACTCTTGAATTGTCTTTGTCCCTTGCTACAACTTCATTAAGTCATTCATGAACTTGGCTCGATCTTCTATAAAAAAATATTGCTTCAGGAACAATCTCTCAAAATCCAACCAAGAAACTATTATGTCTGGTCTAAACATGTTGTAGCTGCGACTCTCCTGCAAAGCATGAAGTCCTTCGTGCAATTGGAATGTTACAATTTCCACCTTACCATCTTTATAGCACTTTATTCCTCGAAGCCTCTTCTCGATATCACGCAGCCATGCATCCAACTCGATCGGGTCCACCGTGTCATTGAAGTTTGGAGGTTGTGTCTTCAAAAACAAGTCCATCACTAAATTAGTCATCACCATTGGTTGATTAGGTTGTTCCTCCATGGCAGAGTGGTATTGATTGAGTGTATGGTAGTACCAGTTATGCTGATTGTTGAATAACATGGACCGCTTGTGCAATTTGGGTGTAAAATTGGCTTATAGTGCTTATGTAACATTAACCTTCTNTCTTGAGTATTGGTCACTTGTTACTCACCTTGAACTTTTAGGGATAATTCTTATCGACACTTTTGAAGCATTTATTGATAACTAAGTTCAAGTTCCAAATTGTCATTTCCCACAATGAACATAATCTGAATTTTTGTTTGTCTTTTAAGCGTATTGATTCTGATGTTACATCTTTTGGGAACACCCATCTGCTTGTGCATCTGAATTCTTCCAGTTCCCAACATTTCTTTCCTTATAGACATTGATCTCAATCTTTTTGTGAATAGCGCGATCCACCGTTTCTCTATACGTCATATACTTGAAAACTGATAAATACCTCTAAATGTTCTCTCTTAAGTCAAGAAATAGGTGGTAGATCTTTAGATCTTCATATTAATTAATTGAAGGAATGAAATGAGCAATCCTAGCAAGCTGTGTCTCGCACTCTTGAATTGTCTTCGTCCCTTGCTACAACTTCATTAAGTCATTCATGAACTTGGCTCGGTCTTCTATAAAAAAATATTGCTTCAGGAACAATCTCTCAAAATCCAACCAAGAAACTATTATGTCTAGTCTAAACATGTTGTAGCTGCGACTCTCCTACAAAGCATCAACTCCTTCGTGCAATTGGAATGTTATAATTTCCACCTTACCATCTTTATAGCACTTTATTCCTCGAAGCCTCTTCTCGATATCACGCAGCCATGCATCCAACTCGATCAGGTCCACCGTGTCATTGAAGTTTGGAGGATGTGTCTTCAAAAACAAGTCCATCACTAAATTAGTCATCACCATTGGTTGATTAGGTTGTGCCTCCATGGCAGAGTGGTACTGATTGAGTGTATGGTAGTACCAGTTATGCTGATTGCTGAATAACATGGACCGCTTGTGCAATTTGGGTGTAAAATTGGCTTATAGTGCTTATGTAACATTAACCTTCTCCATGAGAGTTATCATATTGAGATTCAATGCTCTAGTAGTCTCTGTGGGCTGAGCAGAATCATCACGACGGTGGTTAGGGGAGCAGATGACCTTAAGAACAGACACATCATCTAAAGTAGCTCTCTAAACTCCTCTTCTATGAGCGACTGCAACAATTCTTCTTTTAAGAGCCATTCTAAACAATCGAAAGATACACAATATCAAAATTGATTGAATAATAGATAAAAATGTTAACCTATCCCCTACCCAATTCTAAGAAGATAAGGGATATGAGATGCAATGTAAAGAAATGTTAACACAAAATATATGCTTTGATAACACTGTCATACCCTGTATCCGGAAGATAGTACACCCCGAAAATGTAGGTCAAGATAAACTTAATTGTACATGTTTTATATTAAAAAAAAGATTGTATGAAAATAGCAACATGAATAAAAAAAATGTAAATTTTATTCCATAATGAATAGTCCACTGATACAACTGAAAGGAAAGCAAATACCTGACATAATNCTGATAACACTGTCATACCCTGTATCCGGAAGATGGTACACCCCGAAAATGTAGGTCAAGATAAAATTAATTGTACATGTTTTATATTAAAAAAAATTGTATGAAAATAACAACATGAATAAAGAAAATGTAAATTTTATTCCATAATGAATAGTCCACTGATACAACTGAAAGGAAAGCAAATACCTGACATAATCAAAACTGAAATAACAACAAGAAATGTTTATCCAAAATCCAAAAGGAATAATATAATAACTAAAAAAAATACTGAAAAAAAACTAAAATAAGAAATTTAAAACTAAAAAGTCTGTTCCTGTGGAAACTGTTCTACTAGTGGTTAGAAAGAACATGTTATTTAAGAATATCAATAAGTGAGTTTGACGAGCAAAATCAACAAATAACAATTAATTATTAAAGCACCAACAACAAAAAAGGGCATGCAATATGAATAACAAATATGGATGATTACTACGTGCATGCATAACATCATAAAACAATAAGATGGTGATATCCATAAAAAAATGCTTACTTATCATAAGAAAATATGCAATTATTTCCAATCAAGTTTCTTATTANCAAATATTGAAAAAAAAACTAAAATAAGAAATTTAAAACTAAAAAGTTTGTTCCTGTGGAAACTGTTCTGCTAGTGGTTAGAAAGAACATGTTATTTAAAGATATCAATAAGTGAGTTTGACAAACAAAATCAACAAATAAAAATTAATTATTAAAGCACCAACAACAAAAAAGGGCATGCAATATGAATAATAGATATGGATGATTACTACATGCATGCATAACATCATAAAACAATAAGATGGTGATATCCATAAAAAAAATGCTTACTTATCATAAGAAAATATGCAATTATTTCCGATCAACTTTCTTATTATTCAGTTTTTTATTATTTATGTTTTTATAGTCGATCTTAACAGGCACTTTGAAATCGGGAAGGTCAACACCAACCCAAGAAAACCTTAATATTTTTTGTAGAGTCGTCACTCCGTGGGCTTCGTTGGGCCGACTAACTAATATCCAAAAGGATTTAACCGACTTACATGCCATCACACAAGCATACCAAATTTTTCACAGATATAATATGTAAGAAATATGCTATTTCACATAGGCTTGTGTTATGACTTGTGTTATGACATAAATTCACATGCAATTTCATAAAAGCAAAATGCAAGGAAAGAAAAATATTGTAAATGTAGAATTACTTAAATCCCTTGAAAATTGTAGCAATAAATTCAGACAGTTAGGGATTCTATCATGAGTAATAATTGAACCCTATAACAAGTGCAAAATCATAATGAAGTAGCAAGAGCATGAAATATAATCTTATAAAATAGCTATGAATCTATTACAAATAAGAAGAATTTGCATCCTTAACTAGAAAAGATAATTTTATTCACTAATAAGAAGTTGCTACTTACCTCGAGATGATAAAAAATGATACTTCTACAAATTTCACAGTTCAACTAGAGTTCCTATACAATATAGAAAGATAATACATAAATAATCATATAATTAAACTTATTTATTCACTACATTAGGTGCAATCTAGTCAACATTTATTATTATTATTCTATTTAATATTATTATAATATTTTTAAAAGAAAGAAATCATAAACCTAATTAAACTTAACTTTAACTGACATAATTAAAATATTATTTTTTTGTTTTATTTTTTATAGAGGAGAGGAAATTCTAATTTACGAAATAAATTTTGTAGGGATTTACACATGTAACACCAAAAAACTTAATAAACAATAAAAATGGCATCTTTAAATCCTACATGTTCTTAATTTTTGTTTCTCAGTCTTTTTGATTAAAACTATAATTTAACAAATTTCATTGGAAGATGGTCTTGTAGGATTTAGAGCTCGTAAGTGGGTGGGAGGAAGGGAAAAGGAAAGACAAGGTTTACCTTCCTCAATGGTTTCATATAGGAGCATATGGAAGCTGGAGGAAGTAAGTACAGCACGCTCCTGCTACTGCCATTCCAACTAGCTCTAATCCTGACTACAACACTAGGATTCAGTCACAAAGAAGGAATCATGGGTGACGATCAATTTGGGAAGGTGGCAGAAAGTCGAGGAAGAAAAGATAAGAGTTGCGTTTAGAGAAAGCCACGACCAAGAAGGAACGAAAATAAATCGTGTGATAGCCGGAGGAAAAGGAAATAAAAAATCTTGGATTCTTACAATAGTAGTTGGAGCTTACCTGAAAATTTCAAGTTATTCTCTATTCCCCACANATTTTTTATTATTTATATTTTTATAGTTGATCTTAACAGGCACTTTGAAATCGGGAAGGTCAACACTAACCCAAGAAAACCTTAATATTTTTTGTAGAGTCGTCACTCCATGGGCTTGTTGGGCCGACTAACCAATATCCAAAAGGATTTAATCGACTTACATGCCATCACACAAGCATACCAAATTTTTCACAGATATAATATGTAAGAAATATGCTATTTCACATAGGCTTGTGTTATGACGTGTTATGACATAAATTCACATGCAATTTCATAAAAGCAAAATGTAAGGAAAGAAAAATATTGTAAATGTAGAATTACTTAAATCCCTTGAAAATTGTAGCAATAAATTCAGACAGTTAGGGATTCTATCATGAGTAATAATTGAACCCTATAACAAGTGCAAAATCATAATGAAGTAGCAAGAGCATGAAATATAATCTTATAAAATAGCTATGAATCTATTACAAATAAGAAGAATTTGCATCCCTAACTAGAAAAGATAATTTTATTCACTAATAAGAAGTTGCTACTTACCTCGAGACGATAAAAAATGATACTTCTACAAATTTCACAGTTCAACTAGAGTTCCTATACAATATAGAAAGATAATACATAAATAATCATATAATTAAACTTATTTATTCACTACATTAGGTGCAATCTAGTCAACATTTATTATTATTATTCTATTTAATATTATTATAATATTTTTAAAAGAAAGAAATCATAAACCTAATTAAACTTAACTTTAACTGACATAATTAAAATATTATTTTTTTGTTTTATTTTTTATAGAGGAGAGGAAATTCTAATTTACGAAATAAATTTTTTGGGGTTTTACACATGTAACACCAAAAAACTTAATAAACAATAAAAATGACATCTTTAAATCCTACATGTTCTTAATTTTTGTTTCTCAGTCTTTTTGATTAAAACTATAATTTAACAAATTTCATTGGAAGATGGTCTTGTAGGATTTAGAGCTCGTAAGTGGGTGGGAGGAAGGGAAAAGGAAAGACAAGGTTTACCTTCCTCAATGGTTTCATATAGGAGCATATGGAAGCNAATACATAAGAATTGAATGGTATTTATGTAAATCTTCCAAAATTTTATAGATATTGTTGAAGTCTTATATTTGAAAATAAGTTATACTTTATCATGGTTTTTTTTTTCTTTTGTTTTTTCTGTACATGCCTAATGTCATCTCTCTTTCTTCTTGTGAATCCTTAATAGGACCCTCAGGCATTTTTTTTTTAAATATTTACGCACAGACTCGAATATGTCAGGTCTTATAAGATCTGGTGTTTAGAGAGACAAAACATCTATTCAATAGGCCAAGTAGGTTGTACAATTCTCAAGCATGTATGGTAATGTGTTTTTCATGTACTTGAGAGGCTCTA
>JXCR01138219.1:0-2500 GCA_002079205.1 Phalaenopsis hybrid cultivar
TATATTAGATGCTACATTTTTCAATGTAAGACACAATGATGACAGTGATTTTCTAGAAAAAAACTATGGAAAGAAGTTCTTATAGGATTTATTGCCATCGAGCTTGGGTGAGAAAGTTGCCAACTGTTGTTTGCATTCTCGTACTACAATACCACTTGCATCAAAAATTAGCAGGTCAAAGTAATGAGTCACGCGTCACCGTGTGAGAAAAGTAGCGAGTCAATAAGTCGTCTTAATTTACTAATTAGATAAATTTAGTTTACATCCGAAGACTTCAGGCCGGCAGCGTGGAAGCAGTGTGCGGCCTAGGGTTGAGTTTTTACGTTTCAGGATAAACAACTTATTCTGAAATGTAACCTGTGGGTCAATCGTGGGGTTCGTCCCGTGGCCTGCGTTTATTGTAAAAATATAACTGCGTTTTTGGATAAGCAGACAAAACAAGCAATACAAACAGTCGGCTTTTTAAAAAACGCTCCCGCACTTATAAGCTGCCCCAAAACAGCCCGTAGTTAAATCCGCTTCATTTTGTTCTCTATTTCTTTTTTTAATTTTTTGTAAAATAATATTTGATTGATATAAATTCTATATGATCTTATATTTTATTTTAAAAATAAATCATCCTATTTTTAAAAGTACTTCAAAAATTTTTTATATATATTTGTTAAACAAAACATGTTCAGTGCTTACATTAAAAATTTGATAAATTGAACTATATTTATCAAATTTTCATAAGATTTTTTGTAATCCGACGATTCATTTAATGAATCTTCAATTATAAAAAATTGCATCAGCATGTTCTTACTCTGTATAACCATAAAAATTCTTCCATCAAGTTCAAAATAAGGGGCAAGGCTGTGCACATGATAGAAACAGAATATTTCAATTATACTCAGAGAAATACAAGAGGATGGTCAAATTTGACCAGTTCAGCAAGGCAGCACTTTCCGACATTTCGGTTAATGGTCTTTGCAAGATGATTCTGTATGCTTGCTCAACATTATTTAACTAAATCAATTGTACATTCTATGAAATATTAGCTCTGCTAGCTTATTACACAATATATTAACTCTGTTCGACAAGTTAATTCGACAAGTGAACTCAACATGTCCTAAAAACTTTATTAACACTTCATAACTGAACAACACGTATACCATATGGTATACATCCAACTACAAGATCCAATTTTTTTTTTTTCCGTATACCATACGGTATATGGACCAAGTGGGAGAATGTTGGGATTTTTTCTTGAAGATTCCCAAATTAATTAATGATAGGAATTAAATTTATTTCTTTAGAATTCCCAAATTAATTTCAATACCCATTGAAATTCTCAAATTAATAACAATACCCATTGGAATTCCCAAATTAATTAATTCTTTGTTTTAATTTTTAATACCCGTTGGAATTCCTTGGTGTTTTTAAGGGAAATAAATTTCATAATGTGGTCCATATAGCGTCTAAGTTCAACACATGAATTTAGTAACATTTCATAATGTGGTCACATCCATTGAACTCTGTGATGAACATAGTACTATAAATTAGATGTAATGTTTGTTGTTTTGGTCTCTAAGCTTGCTCCTCTTCATTTTTATTTGCACCATTGGGTTGAGAGAGAGAAAAGCTTAGAAGATCTATAACAGAAAATTAGTCGTGTCATTTGTGAGTGTCGACTCTGTTCGTATAAGTTATGGTTGGAGGTATGTATGATTTTATCTCGCTTCCGCTTATCGACTCAAATATGTTTTTTTTTAGATCGAATATGGTATTTAGAAATTTTTACTTTTGGTATCAGAGCCGTGATTAACCTCTGCCTTGCTTACTCTGTTTCACTCTATTTATGCATAAATCTTGGTTGAGATATTAAAGTTAATGTCCGTTCTTATTGCCCGTTTTTTGTGAAAACGTTTTGATTTTGGGGCATTAGAATTTGACTTTGTTAATCCAAAATAAAACCGGAAATCATTTTGAAATCAAGTTTCTAAGTTTTCTGTGATTTGAACCATTGATTTTGGCTGAGAAACCGCCAGGTTTCCCATTCGGAGCCGCGAGTCTGAACCGGGTCTAGATGACCCGGCTGAAGGATGAAGAGGAGTCGTTTGGGCGTTGGTGAAAAAAAACGTGTCATTTTCATTCGGAAAAAACCAACCTCGTCATGCAAAACGACATGTCATTTTGAGTCAATATATATTACGTTAAATATTATTTATGCACTGTTATTCATTTTATTTGTATTATTTATGATTGTATGCAAATGTTTAGCACTTAATAAAGAATTAATTAATGTTAGTTCATTCATATAATTTTAATTAATTATCGAATAGCGACAACATTTTTAAACAATTAAAATTATATTTTGAATTCAAGAATCACATTAAAATATTAGTTGTAATTAATCATAAGAGATATAATAAAATCTACCCACAGGAATTTTGTTATATTTGTATGATTAATTATAATAAAATATCAACTTATATTTCTTAATCTACCCACAGGAATTAAG
>JXCR01138219.1:7500-34270 GCA_002079205.1 Phalaenopsis hybrid cultivar
TGAGTGTCAACTCTGTTCGTATAAGTTATTGCTGGAGGTATTTATGATCCTAACTCGCTTCCGCTTATCGACTCAAATATGTTTTTTTTAGATCGAATATAGTATTTAGAAATTTTTATAGATCTTTCTTCTCTCTTTGCATCTTGGGTATATCAGACTCTTTATGTTGCATTTTTATTTTTAAATATTTTTTTTGACTATTCTATTTTTACAAGGGTTTACTTAGGTGGTTTGAGATCATTGAATATCTAGGATCCAAAATCCTTTCAGGTACAGTGACCGTGGATCTTGCCACATAATGAAAAAAGAGCTTTACGTAAGGAGGAAATCATGTCAAAGAAGATTCTATCAACACAGAGTTAGCCAAAGTGTTTATAGTATGACAGATAAATAAATTGAAGAAATAAAGGACATTGTTCATTTGTGATGAATTGAGCCATGCGCCCAAGGTCATGCATAGAGTTTAGATCCCATCAGATTCATTTGAATTAGTGGTTCAAAGAAGAGAGATAGAAACAATGAGATATCCAGCCATCCATGTCTGTGGAAGTTGATGAAACTTGTTACGTGGATATTTAAAATTCTGAGAAGAATAGAAAAAAAATGATGATGAGGTTGTCCTTGGAGAATGCCTTTTCCAGCTAGAACATGGGAAGAGAAGCATCACAAAAGCTTGAAATTTTATCATTAGAATCATTTAATGAAAAAATTTAATCTTACTGATCACATCATATCCATTGATTCAGTTATTTAATTAATAAAAATCAATGATGCCCTAAGAAGTTCATTGATGTTTATGACATTTAAAGAATCAACTCTCGGTTGGTTTAATGATCTTTCAACCAAAGTTATTACCTTTTATAAGGATCTTAAGAACATTGTTATTAAACAATTTGTTGTTGCCCATTATTCTCAAAAGAATTTGAAGGCTTTGCAATGAATTCATCAAGAGTTAAGCGAGACTTTGTGAAGTTTTTGTTATAATATTCCAGTAAGAGATGTTTGAGGTGAGAGATTTGGAGCCAACAATTCCTCATATTGCATTAGCCTATGGACATAAAAAATGTCCATTACGTTATGCTTTTATGTTACAATGCTCAGACACATTAGTTGAATTACTATAATTGGTCAAAAATCATTTGTCTACTAATGAGTAGATTTCACTGTCAAGTTCATACATTGTAAAGAATAGCAACAAAATTTCTTACCAAGAAGGACTATTTGTAAATTTCATTTAGAGCATGAAAGCCAAAATGATATGCTAGGACTTAGGAGAAATTCTATAGAAAACCAAGTTTTTCCTTTTAACTAGTGAGTTCATTGTAAATGAAGACATGTGAGTAGTATAGAAGAAAAGAGGACACCTCCTCTAAATCACATGATATCATATGTGACCCTATTAAGGATTTCTATAGCCAATATTCTTAAAGCCATTTTAAGTAAAATAAAATTTTAAGAGACCCACAACATTGAATATAGAGAGGCAAGTCACTGACTCGAAGAATTATTATGTGTATGACAGAATTTCTACCACAACTTTAAGGAGTTTTATCATAAAGATGTTTCATTAAATATTATATTAAAGTGAAAAAACTCGAGTTCATTATGCAGGAGGCAAATACAAAAAAAAAAGGAAAACTCCTATTAATAAATTTCAAAATGAAACTTTTCTGACACAAGATATTCATAATGTAGGGATAGCTATTGTAATTCATGGAGGAGATGGTCTAAAGTTTTTTTTGCCAATATAGCCTCAAATGATATTGGTCATGAGAGGATGTAGTACTTTTATGACACTGAGAGTTTAGTGGATTTCTTGATTAGAATAACTTATGAAAAGTTGAATTTGGGGAATTCGTATCACATCTCAAATTTTGGTCCACTCTTTATTTTTTTTTTTTGAGGAGAAACGTGTGAACTATTTTGACATGCCTAAGAATTGACTACATTTTTATATGCATTTAATGCCTATTTTTTATGATATTTCACTTTAATGGAAGTTATTTTGCATGTTTTTAGTTTCAGATACAAAAAATACAACTTTAGAGAAAATGGAGCAAATGAGGGCAAATTGGAGCAAAAAACGACACCACAAGATCTAGCGTTATAGAGTCAGCTTTTGGTGCCATAGTGCTAGTTCTCGACATAACAGGCGCCATAGAGCCCCAGTTTGGTGTGATAGAGCTACAAGCGGTTTTCAATTTGGTTCAATGAATTTGGACAAATTTTGAAGAGGTGCTTGAAGCGAACCTTAGTTTTTTTTCGGAGTTTTATAAATTTGGGCTATTGGTTGGTCAAAAAATGGGGCTCTAAGGGGTGTGTGAGTTAGTAGGGGTGAGACTGTGTAAGAGAGGAAAGTCCTTTATTGTGTGAGAAGAGTTTGGAGATATCTTGAAGGAACTTTTAGTAATTGATTAGGGAGGAGCAAAAGATAAGTACTTGTGTTTATATTTAAGTATTTGTTGATAAGACTTGGATTTAAATATAAATCATGTCTTGTTGTGTTATCACCATGAGTTCTGAGTAGTTTTTTTTTCTTTCTCCTTGCAATAAGAATTAATTATGTGAAGGTTTTGATTTCTTTTAAACTTCTTTTATTCCATAAATTGTGATGGTATTTTCACAGGTTCTTCATTTACCTTGCAAATTAGTCATTTGTGATGTAAAAATTTGTTGTGAAATATAATGACCCAGGAGGGCTATGATTTCACCCAACTAGTGAGTACCACACTAACCTTATGAGGAGGGGAACCACACTCTAAGGTGAGTGCAAATAATAAAGGAGATAAGTTTTGATGGACATAGAATTAGTGTTTCTAGGGTGTCAGATCCTTTACCAACTTGGTCTAAAGTTAGAACTAAAGATCTCTAGTAGGTTCTATAAGGAGGGCGCATTAGGTAATCTTAAAGTGGCATGCTAGAATCTACCCAGCAGTACCACACAAGCTGAAACTTACTTTAGGTTAGGCAATGTTATGTATGCACTTGGAAGAGGGTAAAGAAGCAGGTATGCTCCTATTTATCACAACACAACATTTAAATCTTTAAACTTTCTGATTCGAACACTGAATATGAATTTATTGCAAGGGAAAAGACTCTTTACATAATTTGAACTTTTCTACCTTTAATTACTTTATAATTTCTGCATTCTGATTGTGCTTAGAATTAAATCTTGCATACATTTAGTTTTATCTTTTCCAAATATTTCAACATTCTTCTCTTATAAGTTATTTTGCCAGTTCTAATAGAAGTCTTTATAAGTCATTATAGAAGTTACAGCTTTTCCCGTAGGATTGATATTGGGACTTTTAAAGAAAATTGTATATTATTTGAAATGATATGTATACCTGCGTAGTACTCCTAGTGTGTAACTATTTTCTAAATTTCATAACATTTTAATTTTGCACACTAGCCGCTCAATATAAATTGAGTCAAGTTTGTTGGCCATCTTTTTGGAACTTAAATATCTGTGTAATTGCAGGTTGGGTCATATATGCATTACTATTAACTTTGTGAGCAGTAGATGAACAATTCATAAATATAACAAAACAATTAGAAGTAGATGCATTGGTTTCCTATAGTGTTACTTTCTTTCATCTTGTTTTGAACACTTTAGGAGCGGTCATTTTGAATTATTAAGTGGCTACAAAGTTTCTTGAAAGTGGCCAAGTTATTACGGTGTGAGATGATTTTGTGCAATCAAGAGCATGATATTTGAAATTTGTAAGCAATGTACAAGAGGTGGTCTTATGGCTTAGTATAAGGAAAAGTTATCTAGAAGCAATTGAAATTCCAAAGAAAGTCAATGTAATATAAAATGAAATGGAAATTCTAGTTTTGAGTTTATTAAAAAAGTAAGTAAATTGCTACCCTCAAAGAGTTTGAAAACTTATTCCCTTGGTCAGCAGAGAAGATGTCAAGTATCAGAATTGACATTGCTTATCATAGGCTCAATAGAGTATGTGTAAACAATTTAAAAGATGTGACCCATCCTAAAAACTCTTATTGAACAAATTCTACAAGGTGTACAAAATTCTCTTGAAGCAGGGTTCATTAAATTGGTTGACAAATTTCTTTATGATGCCAAAGTACAATAAAAAATGGAGAACGAACCCAAATTTCACAAATCTGAATTTAGCTTGTTCTTAGGGCAGTTATTCTCTACCAAGGATTGATAGTTTACATGAATGTACACTCATCCTAATTTGAGAAAAGCTTACTTCACATGTTCTTAGGTTATTCCTAAATTAAAATGCATCTAGCTGATAGCAAGAAAGTAGCTTTGGTATATACTATTAACTGTAATGAGTTTCACATTAAAAAAAACATTTAAACTAGAGCTAATGGATGGAAATTTTGCTAATTAAAAAATCTTGATTAAAAGTGAATATATTTTGGTATATTAATTAAAAGTGAATCACCTGAACAATTTAATATGAATTTTAATCCTCTAAAATATATTTTTTAGCTAGGTTGGGAAAATTTCTTAACTACCTACTTACTATAGAAAGTATCAAGGTGAATCCCAAACAGGTGGAATCTATTTAATAAATGCCTTCGCTGAAGAATACAATGGACTTACAAATATTAATAGTTGATTTTTTTTATCTAAGAAAATTCATCTTCAAATTAGAAGATCAAAGTTTAACATTTTTTAGAGTATTAAAAAGTGTTTAATCTTGAATTTTCTAAACATGTCTGAGTGTGAGCAAGCTTTTCTTATAATTGAAGAATTAATTATGCTCTCCATCACTGCTTTAAAGTAAAATAGCTGGGGAATATTTGCTCATATATTTTGGTTTTAGAAGAGAAATAGTTAGTTATATACTTCTTAGGGAAGAAAATAGAAAAAAAATGTTATCTACTATATTAACAAAATTTTGAGGGGTTCAAAGCTCAAATATACAATCATGTAGAAGCTGTAACTAGCTTTAATTATTTTAGTTTTTGAATTCATGAACACATTGTTGAGTGAATTTAATATTAATCATCCACCTTAGTTAGTGCTTTCAAACCATTATCATTCAGGTAGATTACTCATGAATTTAGCTTAACAAACTCTCATGTATCAAGAACAACTATCAATGCATATACTTTAGAAATTTTTTAGCCGGTTTTTATGAATTTGGTACTAATGATGAAGCTAACAACATAGAGGAGCACTTGATGACCCTATTTATCAATGCATTACTAGGAAGCCAAGACAAAGGACTTGGTATCCATAGACCAATTAAAGTTTCTCTTTACTTTTTAATCCAAATTTGCTTTGTTAATACAAATGAATAGGCTAAATATGAACACTTATTACCAACTTCAGGCTTGCACAAGTAGTTGGAGTAAAGCACTTTATTGTTATTTTAAGTTCTTAGAGAGTAGATAAGGAGGGGAACAATCAATTTAAAATTAAAGAAGACATTATTCAAAGGAGCTAATTTATTGTGATAATTGAAATTATAAAATTTAAAAGTTTTAAAATTGAGCATGTTATTAGAGAGGAGGACTAATTTGCCAATTTTTATTAAAAGATTTAAAATATGATGAAGCACTATTTTAAAAATTAATATTCTCAATAATGGATGACCTTGAAGTGATCAAGATAGATGCAAAGAAAAATTTGATTAGGACAAGTTCTCTTGACTGATTTTTGAAGAATAGCATTATGACATCCAAAGCTATGGATTCAATAAGATTAAAAATTATGTCAGCATGGTACTTTCTAATTTATAGTGTGTTATTTTGAAGATCTTTAAGAACATTATTTCTCTGATGTGTCAATGATTAGTAATTCATTTGTATTTCGAAAGAAGCTCATTATGAGGAGTAAAAATTGATTTTAAAGGAAGAACATCGACGAAGGGAATCTTATGGTATGGGTTTTACTTTCATTGTAGAAGAATTTTTAAGTAGGTGCAATCAATGCATGAAATTTCCTTCCATGTAATTGTAGCCTTCTCTCAAGTTATAACCAATAAACAGGTCATTGCCATTTATGATTTGGGTATTTCTCTACCTTTTCCATTCCATAATGATCAAATGTTAGAATAAGTATATTTTATTCTTGAATAATTAAAATTTAAAGCAAATTGAGGCAAAAGTATTGGCCAAGATATATGACTTTGTTGTTTTCAACTATATTTGAACTGGTATTATTTATAAATATGGGCTGCCAATAGTCATCATTATTCATAATGACACATAATTTAGAGATTAAAAACTTTAATAATTATATTAGATCCACGTAATTATTTTGAAATTTGGATTAACACACCACCCAATGGCAAATAGATAGATTGAGGCGACAAATAAGCTTTTATTAGATTTTCTTAAGAAGAATGTTGAAGGAGACAAGAGCAAATAGGTTGAACTATTATCATAAATTCTTTAGGCAAATAGATCTACTTCATCCATTGGAATTAGTTAGAAACATTTTTTTAATCTCATGAAATTGAAACAATGTTGCTAGTAAAGTAAAAATTGCACATTTAGAGGGTGCTCAATGCATCTAATTAAGAATCAGATGAGCTCAACAAATGGAAAGTGCCAATGGTGAAGGATTGTAAGCTATGGTGAATTTATTGAAACAAGGGCAAAATTAATCTTTAATGAGAGAAGAAGTGATCAAGAAAAATTGGCCAATTATTATAACTCTAATTTCATAAGAATGAAATTTAAATAATCCATGTACTAAAAAAAACATATAATTTGTTATCTCAAAACTTTGCACCTAGAAAATTGGCACCAAAGTAGACTTTATGATATATAAGTTAAGAATAAATTTTACCAGAAACATATAAAGTGAAAATATAGATTGAAAAAGGAGGTTGGAAGAACATAGAGTAAAGATAAACTAAAAAGATTCTTCATCTAAAGCAGTGTTCTTTATTCTTACAAACTCTTAGGGAACTCATACGAATGAGTTTGACATTTTAAATAATATGTTGTTGACCTTAATTTTGGTCAGTTATATTTTCGAGGCTTAAACTTAACTAGATTTATATTAAGCATGGCCTTGAGAAAACCAAATCTAAGAAAATTAAATTTTAAGTGAATAAAAATTATAATTATTTAAAATAATCTTCAAATTCAATCAGTTTTATCAAAATTCACCGATAACCTTAAGAACATATTTAATCAACAAAACCCTCACTTTCTTACTTTATCTCCCAAGATAAGTGTAGGACTTAAATCACCATTTTGAAATTTGAGGTTTATTATCACTTGTAAATATCATGCAAACAAGGATTGTTCGAATAAATTTTTATCAAAAATTCTTTAATTCAAATTTTCATGTATGAAAATTACAGTGGTAAACCCTAAAATTATTATTTTAATTCAGAGGTCAATTTAGTGACTCAATTCACATTCTGTAAGTTGCATGATCTTTATATTCACTTATAAAAATCATGCAAACTAGTTTGATGGTCCTCAGTCACATATTTTACGTAAAATTGTGCACTATGGGTTTATATGAATGAAAAGGGATTCTACATAAAACATTTTCATTGAGTCATTATTTTTAAAAATAAACTACTTAATTACTTTTGTATTATTAAAACCTTTTAAATGAGTCACTCTGTGCTTAAATCTGACTCTGTTTGGAGGCTCGTTGAGCCAACGATAATTAAGAGAAAAAAATTACAATTTAACTATATGTGCCTCAAAATGAATTTAACTCAACTTCTAACTTCAACTAAAGTTATTCTAAATTCAAAAATACACAATTAGTACAAATAAAAGTAATTAAAAAATTGTACTCAAAGTTTACTTTTTTCTCTCTCTTAAGGGTTTGGGTTAACTTTAACTGACTGTTTCATTTCATGGAGATTGAATTATTCAAACCATTGGGAACATTTATTCCTGTATTTTTATCTATCATATGAGCCCGAATTAAATTTTTGCCATAACCCACTCTAACCACCATGTAACCACCTTTCCAACTATCTGGCCACTACAAAAGTTTATATCTTTAGTTAGAGACATCCTTTTTCAAAATTATTTTGAAGCAATGGATTCCTTATATTATCCTCTTCAAATGACTTATATACATTTTTTCGAAAATACCCTAACTACCTTGGCTAAAGTATGATAATACCACGACCTTTTTCAAAAATTCTAATCTTAGACCCTTTCTATCCTTTAGTCTAGGATCTATCCTAACTCTATTTCTACCGAAATCAAATTAATAGCAAATCAAACACCTCCCATTCCGATTCAACTTCAAACTATATTACAAATGAATTCAAATCAAACCCATGTCTACTCTAAGCCTATTAAAATCATATTAAACACAGCTCAATTTTCAATTTCACTCAAATTAGTTCCTCAATCCAAAAGTTCAACTTTAAGCACTATACTCTCACTCTAAATTTCAAATGTTGTGTTTAATCCCTAAGGATGAAGCACTTTTAAAACTCAACCCAAGTTTAATTATAATATATTTAAACTAAATTATATCAAAATTTAATTAATTGTAATCAATTTTAACCTTAAATAATAAAGTCATAATAAATTTATTAAATTTCGATAAACCTTAATGAACTTAAATGAATTTTAACTTACCCTAATATATTTTAGCAAGCTTAATGAATTTAAAACAATGTTTAAAAAATTTTCATTAACTTAAATGAATTTTAAAAAACTTTAATAAATTTTGAAAAAGCTTCATACCAATCTTAAGTTCAATAAATCTTTTAACAATCAACATTAAAAGTGAACTTAACCAAATTTAATAAATTTTAATTAATTTTAACAAATAATAACAAATCTTTAATTATTCAAAAATGAAACTTTAATAATTCTCAAATTTTAAAGACAAATTAAAACAAACATAATAACTTTAACAAATTAAATTCAAATAACTTAAAATTTTTCATCAAATTAAGTTTTAAAATTTTAAACAATCTTTTTTAAAATTTAACAACCAACTTATATTAAAATTTATTAAAAAAATAAATTTTTAAAATGAATTTAACTCAACGAACTTAAACTGCTCAGCTCAAGTAAAGTCAATCTTTATCCAAGCCTACTCTTCTATCTAAGTCTTCAAACAATTATCGTCTCACAGACATTTATTGATAATAGAAAAAGCTATAAGGCATAATTTTACTCAATAGTGTGATTAAGAGTAATTCATGAGATGTAATTTAACTATGAGGGAGCGCTCTCAAAAAAATACTATACCCGGAAGTAAAATAAATTTTATCTTACTCCCACAAGGTATGGGAAAATCTTAGTTGTATAGATCCATGAATTACAGAGATGTTCATCATTTGAATGAGAAGATCAATTCTAAAGTAATATTCTATCTTTCAAAATAATATATTATTTATTTGAAAGCCATACCTAATCTTTTAGATCGATATTTTTTTGAGATCTATGGTGTTTATAAGTAAAAAAAAAAAAAAACCTTCCCACTACTTTTTTGGTGACTTTGCGGGGAAGGATTCATTTCTCTATCTCTAATTATGCCTTGCTATTTATTTTTATAAATGATATGTCTTTACTTATTTTCAAACATTGATTACCTGTCTTTTTCATGTTGGACTTCATTTCTAATAAGTCATCGATAAAGCCCACCAAACATCCTTAAACTCTAGTTCAACAACATCTCATGAGTAGGTTTTGGGACCTTCTTTGTCAAATCTCTTTATGGGAGGTTCTGTATCTTAGTTTACGTTAGGAACTTGTGACTTAATTGTTCAAATCTGGCATTATCATTTAATAATGCATTATCAAAATGAATCCATAAATCCAAAACTTCTTGAAAACATATCTAAAATAAAAATCAAAACCTCAAACTAAAACTAAAGAGTATTTAAAACTAAAATAATTTTCCCATTCGACTTGTGGATATGTTCCAACATTAAAATACATGAATGAGTTCTCTTTTAAACAAGTTTAGTCTTAAATTCATTAAAATTAAAAAGTTCAAGTATAGTATTCTGATACACCTAAAATATATAGTATTTTAGACACATTTTTATACTTATTTTTGAGGTATTGTTATTTAATGGAAGGTATTTGTGTGTTTTTCTTTTAGGTACAAGTAAAAAGGTGAAAAGTGCTAAGAGGAGTGAAAAATGATCAAATTTGGAGCAAAAATATGAAAATAGTGCAAAAGTGTTTTGGCGCCTATGCGCCAGATCCGACTCTTAAGCGTCAGTGAAACAGAGAAGGTCGCGCTTAAGCGCCAGAGGCAGTTATGTGACGTTTTACTTCATTTAACTGATTTTGAAGGGATATTTAAGGCACCCTTTGGCTAAAGAAGGTATTTTATGACCACTAGAAATGAAATTATGATTAAAGGACTTGTGAAAGGAGGCATCCTTTGATGAATACAATAAATTGGGACACATTTTGAAGAGCTATCAAGACACTTCTTAGGGATTTATAAAAAAGGAAGTTGAGACTTTTTTGAAGTGTGCTTGAAAGTTCTGAAAAGTGCTGAAAAGAGGCAGTTTGAGAGAGGGTTTTGGAGAGATTTTCAGGCACCACAAAATTACTTTATCCATTTTTATTTTTAGTCTAATTGTAAGAGTCAAGAGTGTTGTAAAAGACAAGAGATTAAAAGGAACTTAAAGAGTTTGGTGGAGGATTTGAGATAAGTTTTTATCTTTATTTTTAAACTACTTTTGGTTTTACTCAAGACTTCTTGTTGGTTTGGCAATGCTTTCTACTTTTAAACTAAAGTATGGTTTAGTTTTCTCCATGAATTATGAGTAGTTTTCCTTATCTTTCTCCTTAAAATGATAAGTAATTAAAGTGTTGGATGGAAGTTGTGGAGAGTATTGATCTTTAATGTTGGAAGAAGTTGTGATGATTTAAATCCATGTACTTCATTTAATTCTTGATCTAGCCTATCTAGATGTTAAAATTTGTTGTGAGAACATGTAAGAACCGGGTTGGTACTGTCTCAGTCAACAAATGGAAAAATCTCATGAGGTTGTATGAATGAGAATGTAATCCATATAATTTAGTGTAAATAAATAAGGAAATAATCTTTGAAGGTAATAGAGTTGGAGGACTTTAAAGTGACAAGTTAAAGCTCCTAACTTGGATTATTGTTTTAGGTTTTGATACCAAATGTTAGCCCCCAGGTGGAGAGAATCGAGGGAACTCTAGAGTGAGAGCTAGTATCTTCCCTAACTAGCCGGTCTTCAGAACTATTCAAACTTTAAATTAACCAATGTTCTTTATAGCATCTCCAGTAAGAGTAAAGAATATTATGGCTCATGTTTAACACAACACAATTTGCATACTTCCACAATATAATTCATATACTTATTACTGATTCATGATAAGGAGAAAGTTATTTTTATATCATATACTTTTCTTTTACATAAACTCAATTTATCTTTAGAAGTTTTATTGTTTTGTCAAAATATCAAAAATACTAAAAAGAATTGAATTTTACCTAATGTAAAAAATTTTATATTTTAAGTAATTGTCTTTTTAAAATAGAAAATTTGTTGATCAATTGTGCATATTGCTTATTTTCTTCATAGGTTCGATATTCAGATCTTAGTCAAAAAGTCCTATATTGCTAGATAATGATATGTATACTTGCATAGTATCCTAATATATAAATTAAAAAATTAAATTCTTATTTTTTTTCAGAGTCAAGTTGTTGGTTTTGTTGCAAAGTAAGGAACATAAGTGAAAAAGAACATCAAAGACATTGTTATAATAAGTAAATAGGATCAAGCTTTTGGCATCGTTGTCGGGAAAGATTTCAAAAATTGATTGAAAGCAAATTTCTATTTTTAGAAAGTCTTATTTAAACTTTAAAAGTTATTGTAGGAATATCTTATTAAAGTATTTTATTTTGTGTGTGTTTTATTATATTTTATTTTATGTCAGTGTCTGCATAGTTCAGGTTCTGAAAAACAAGTGCAGTATGATTCTTAATTATAAAGAACTGTTAGAAAGATTAAAAAAAACAAAAAAATTAAAAAATTTGAAAAATCTAAAAAAATTACATAAATGGCAAACCAAAAAGATTAAACTGCTAAAATTCATCAAGAATTTAGACCTTTGCAAAATTATGTCAACCCTACGGTAGATGAACTTCATTGCATTATTCAAAAACCTAATGTAGTGGCTAATTAATTTGAACTTAAACCTGTTATTATCCAAATGTTTTCAAATAATCAGTTTGAGAGATCACCAACTTAAGATCCAAATTTACATCTTGCCAACTTTCTAGAATTATGCGCTACATTAAAATACGATGGTGTATCAGATGATGTGATAAGACTCAGGTTATTTCTTTTCATACTGAGGGATAAAGATAAGATGTGGTTGAATTCATTAGCACCTAGATCTATCAGAACATAAGGTGATTTAGCACAAAAGTTCCTTACTAAACATTTTCCACCATAAAAAACTGCAATGGTTAGAAATGACATTAAATCGTTTAATCAGTTTGAAGGGGAATTTATTTATGAAGCATGGGAACGATTTAAATAACTCATAAAAAAGTGTCCACACCATGCTATACCAGATTGGTTAATAATTCAAAATTTTTATAATGGATTAGCTAGATCTCTTAGGTCTATTATCGATGTCGTTGCTGGTGGTTCATTGATATCAAAATCATTTCATGATGCTTACGCTTTAATTGAAGAAATCGCTACCAATAATTTTTAATGGCCTTTAGAGAGGGTAAATTCAAAGAAAGTAGCCAATATTCATGAATCTGATGCATTTACTATGTTAGCAAATCAAGTTGCTACAGTTTCAAGGCGGTTAGACCAATTTGGAATGAATTTTTCTCAACTTAGCTCCATGATTGAAGAGAATTCAATAGGTCAACTTGGATTCCATAAATAAAAAACACAATAACCCATATTTGAACTATTATATTACAGGTTAGAAGAACCATCCCAACTTTAATTAGAATAATACTACGGGTGGTAATAATGAGCAATGAGGGAACAATCAAGGAAATTCATTGGGAAACTGGAAAAAACAAGGAAATAATAATTTTAGATCTATTTATCCTCTAGGTTTCAACAGTAATCCATAATATAAGGACAAGAAGTTATTTATAGAAGTTGTGTTATAAATGGGAAATCATTTACAAAGTTAAGGAGCTACAATTAGAAATATTGAGAATCAACTTGGAATGATCACAAATTCATTAAGTAATAGATCCTAAGGAATACTTCCTAGTAATACTAAAATAAGTTCGAAAGATAGAATAAAGATCAAGTAAAAGTCATTCAACTTAGAGGTGGAAGAGAGTTGGAAGGTAGGGTTCAAAAGGAAATTGAAGTAGAGAGAGAAGAAATTGAAGAATCAAAAGAGGACGCTCCAAAAGATTCTGACCACTTAAAGTTAACATAAAAAAACCAACACCTCCATTTTCTCAAAGAATTCATCAACAGAAGTTTGATAAACAATTTTCAAAATTTCTAGAAATTTTTAAGAAGCTTACAATTAATATTTCATTTGCTGAAGCCTTAGAACAATTGTCAAGCTATAAAAAGTTTATGAAGGATATTCCCAAAAAGAAAAGGGAGTATGAAGATAATGAGACTGTTGCACTTAGCGAGAAGTGCAGTGAAATTATTCAGAAGAAGCTTCCTAAAAAGCTTAAATATAGTGGTAGCTTTACAATTCCATGTGCGATAGGAGATAGATTTTACGGGAAAGCTTTATGTGATTTAGGTGCAGGCATTAAATTTTTTTCATTATAAATATTCAAAAGATTGGGATTAGGATAAATAACCCCTACTACTGTAACTCTGAGGTTAGGAGATCTTTTGATAACTTACCCTAAAGGAGTTATAGAAGATGTCTTAGTGAAAGTGGATCAATTTATCTTTTCTATTGATTTCATTGTGTTGGATATGGAGGAAGATAAAGAGATATCTATCGTTTTGGGGAAATCCTTCTTAGCCATAGCAAGAGCAAAGATAGATGTACAGAAAGGGGAATTAACAATGCGTGTCAATGATCAAACTATTACTTTTAACATTTCAAAATCAATGAAATACCCTACAAAAGGTAAAGATGATGAATGCTATAGAATGGATGTTATAAGATATCTGAGTGAATGCCATTTCAAGACTAATTATGAAAAAAAATCTGACGTAAGAGATTTGTAACACGAGCAAGAAGTAGAATTAGATCATTGTGAAGATCTTTTTAAGGAAGATTCAAACTATGCTCAAGAAAGTTTTGAAATTCTGGACACTAGAAAAATATAAATCATTTTGTCCATCAATAGAAAACCTCCATAACTTGAGTTGAAAATACTTCCTGATCATTTAAAATATGCCTTTTTAGGAGATTCCTTTACTTTACTGGTTATAATTTCTTCAAAGTTAATGATGTAAGAAGAAGAAAGCTTTATGTAATATTAAAGGAATCAGTCTTTCAATTTGTATGCATAGAATTTATATGGAAGAAAACTGCAAACCCAGGGCTGATCCTCAAAGGAGATTGATTGAATCTTGTAATGAAATAAGTTGTTAAGAAAGAAAATTTAAAGTGGTTATATACTGAAATTATCTAGCCTATTTAAGATAGTGCATGGGTTAGTCCAATTCACTGTGTTCCTAAGAAATAAGGAGTAACAGTAACTTTGAATGAACATAATGAGTTTATACTTACTAGACAAGCCATAGGGTGGCAAATATGCATTGATTACAGTAAATTAAATCTTGCAACTAGGAAAGATCATTTTCCACTACCCTCTCTCGATCAAATACTAGATAGACTAGCTGGTGATCCCAAATTTTTATATGTAAGGATTTATGAAGTTGACACCACTACATTGCCAAAAACTTGATCCTTATATGAAAAGTAAGTTGTGTAAAATATATAAATTTATAAGCAATTAATAATGGAATTCTACGCAAGTATACATATCATTATCACGTAATAATAGATTTTCTATTTAAGCCCTAAATATCGATCTCACGGGAAAGGTGTAAGCTAGCAATGATAAATTTTAACAGTAAATTTATACAAATCAAATGAAATCACTATCACTAATTTTGAAAGTTGAACTAAATTACTTAACTATTAGCAAAAACAGAAATGCAACTTTTAAATATTAAACACTAATCTAAGAACTACGTTTAGGTAACGAAGATCTCTTGTGTCAAAAAGCATCCTTCCCACTACAATGAAATTCTAGTGAAATGAAATGAGATAAATGTTTTTAACATGTATTGTGCCAAATAGGAGCAAGTTTAATTCTCTACTCTGATACAATGCATATAAAATCATTGGCTAATCTTAGGTTTAGTCTCTAAATCTGTGGCTAGGCTAGGAGGATACCAGCTCCCACTTCCCTTCACCTGAAGGTTAACTCTAGCTTTAGTTTTTAAACACTAAGACCAAATTGGGGATCTTAGTCTGTCACCCTAAAGATTCTCCAATTTTTCACCCAACAAACAATATTTCCCTATTTATTTGCACTCAATATCAAGAACGAATTTCTCCTTCATGAAATAAAATGTGATCCTCACTCTATTGTAGAACTCATACTAGATTTTTCGGACCATATGTTTCACAACATATTTTAACAAATCAATTGGCCAAACTGAAAGTAAATTAAGTTCGGAGTTGAAAAATCATCACAATTTATTTTATATTTTAATTTGGCACATTCATTTTATCTCTTCATTTCACCATATCTTAGAGTTGGGGGAAAGATAGAGGGAACTACTCAGACTTCATGAGAAAGATACGACAAAACACAAATTTCTTATATAAAATAAAGTTCATACAACACTAAATAAATAAAAAAACTTATCTGGAACTCTTTCTCAAAGCAAATCCCTTGTAGCCTTTCTTTAGAAATGGAGGAAGAAGAATTCTCTCATTTTTCTCCTTCTCCAACACTCTTATGGAAAGTTTAACACTAAATCTCACCACAAAAATTCTAAACTATGAAAAAAAAAACTCACTAATTGAGTCTAATATGGTATTGAAATGGAATGATGTGGAGCGAAAAATGAATGTAGATCAGTGAAAAATGTAGAGAAGCAAAATTTCTGAAAGTATTGGAAAGTTTTGAAAGTTCTCAATTAGGGAGTTAGTTCGGAGAGATTTTCACGCACCACTTTTGCTTTTATTTTATCCTTTTTGTTATTTTATTTTGAGTAATTTTAAAAAGAAGATAATCAAAGGAACTTCAAGAGTTTGGTGGAGGACTTGAGATAATTTTTTATCTTTTTGTTTTGAGACTACTTTTGGTTTTAATTGAGACTTATTGTTGGTTTGACAGTACTTTTAAACTAAAGTGTGGTTTTGTTTTCTCCATGGATTCTGAGTTATTTTCTTTATCTTTCTTTTTTGTTTTAGACTACTTTTGGTTTTAATTGAGACTTGTTGTTGGTTTGACAATGATTTCTTCTTTTCAAAGTGTGGTTTTGTTTTCTCCATGGATTCTGAGTAGTTTTCTTTATCTTTCTTCTTAAAATGAAGTAATTAAGTTTTGGATGGAAGTTGTGGAGAGTATTGATCTTTAATGTTGGAAGTTGTGATGACTTTTAAACTAAAGTGTGGTTTTTTTTCTCCATGGATTCTGAGTAGTTTTCTTTATCTTTCTTCTTAAAATGATAAGTAATTCGTTTTCTCCATGGATTCTAAGTAGTTTTCTTTATCTTTCTTCTTAAAATGATAAGTAATTAAATTTTCTCCATGGATTATGAGTAGTTTTCTTTATCTTTCTTCTTAAAATGATAAGTAATTATTTGATGGAAGTTGTGGAGAGTATTGGGAGTTGGAAGAAGTTGTGATGATTTAAATCCATGCACTTCATTTACTTCTTGATTTGTCCAATCCAATGTATTCTGAGTAGTTTTCTTTATTTTTTCCTTAAAATGATAAGTAATTAAAGTTTGGATGGAAGTTGTGGAGAGTATTGATCTTTAATGAGAAGAAATTGTGATGAATTAAATCTATGCACTTCATTTACTTCTTGAATTGCCTAATCCAGATGTAAAAATTTGTTGTGAGAACATGTAAGAATCGGGCTGGTATTATCTCAGTCTACAATTGGAAAGAATCACAAGAGATTGTGTGAATGAGAATGTAGTTCATATGATTGATTGTAAATAAATAGGGAAATATTTATTGAATGGTGTAGAGTTAGAGGACTTTATAGTGACAGGTCAAAGCCCCCAACTTGGTTTATTGTTTTAGGTTTTGACACAAGACTGTTAGCCCACAGCTAGAGGGAATCAAGGGAACTTTAGAGTGAGAGCTAGTATCTTCCCTGCCTAGCCGGTCTTCAGAACTATTCAAACGTTAAATTAGCCAATATTTTTTCTAGCATTTCTAGTAAGCGTAAAGATTATTATCGCTTCTATTTGGCATAACAAAATTTGCATACTTCCATAATAGAATTATTATACTTATTACTGATTCATAACAAGAAAAAAAGATATTTTCATATTTAGTGTTTTTCTTCTATAAATACTCTAGTTATCTTTTTTTAATTGTTATTGTTCTATCAAAATATCGAAAATACCAAAAATATTTAAATTTTCATTACTGCAAAAATCATCTTTAGTTTAGATAATTATCTGTTTATTAAAAATAGAAAGTTTTTTGTTCAATAGTGCATATTGTGTATTCTCCCTTTGGGTTCGATATTCAGGTCTTAATAAAAAAGTCCTATATTACTTGATAATGATACGTATACTTGCGTAGTACCCTAATATATATAAATTAAAAATTAAATTCTTATTTTTCTTCAAGATCAAGTTTTTTGGTTTTGTTGCAAAGGAAATATAAGTGAAATATAGTTTGAATTATTGTTGTACTGTGCATATTAGCAGTATCCAGTGATCACTTAAGCGCGACCTTCTCTATTTTACTGACACTTAAGCACTGGATCTGGCGCTTAGGCGCGAAAACACTTTAGCACAATTTTCACCTTTTAGCATTTTTCACACAAATACCTTTCATTAAAGCGCAATATCTAGAAAATAGGTACGAAAATGTGTCTAAAAATGCTTTATATTTTAGGTGTATCAAAATCTCCCAAACTTAAAATATTACTTGTCCTTAAGTGACACTTGATATGTATATGTAGTTCTTTAGAAGTTCTTAAAATTTAGATTTAGAAATATAGTAGTCCAATATAGGAAAAAATATTTAGTAAATGAGACCAACTTAAAGTTTAGAAATTTTTAATGTTAAGAAATATGAAAATATGAGTTCCTATCCAGTTCAGAAATATTGTAGATTCTTCAAATTTAGAATTTAGTCCTTTTATTATCTCCACTTAAAAATTTTTATTAAGAATAATTTTACTTAATATATTATATCCTTAAGCTTAAGAGTTTCTCAAGTCTTATACTTTAAAAAGATCAAATGTGGAACCAACTTTTAATTAGGCACTAATCCTCATAGCTTCTCCTCCCTTACTTTTTATCTTTTCTTTTCTTTTTCTTTTTCATCTACTTTTCTTTTTTCCTTTTTTTTTTCTTTTTTTTAGGCAAGGATTACTATATCTGGATAAACATTTAATGGTTTTGAATTCCACTTCTCCTTTCCTAAAGCAAAGTCTTGATATAAATCTTTTACTTAAAAATATATTACTAGTTTTGAAAAATATTTTTAACAAAAGGAATTTAAGTATTAAAAATAAAAGTCTAAATTTCTAATTTTTTTTTAAAATGAAATTTTCTTACTAAAGATTGTTAAACTATATTTAACATTTTCTACACTAAAAATTTTAAACTGAAAGTTCTTCTTCATTACTCAAAATTTTAAATAAATTTTCTTACTAATTTCTAAAATAAAGTTTTATTTCCCTAATATAACTTCATATACATAATCATTTTTCTTTTCAATTCAAATTCACTTGTAGCACATTTGAGAATGAATAAAATTTAAGTTTTTAAAATATTTTTCATACCCCCCCCCCAAACTTAAATTTTTAACAAATTAAACAGTTTAGCAGCTAATATAAATAAGCAAGAATGAAAATTTGAAATAACATGCTTACAGGAATTTTTATATCCTAATTATATAAGTATAAAACTAAAAATAGGAGTAAAATTAATTTTTGATTAATTTTCTATCATTTTCATTTCAATTCAACATGTAGAGATTCAATAGACTTCTAAGTAGTGGGTACAAACATAAAAAGAAACTAACACACTAACTTTTATTTACAGTCTCAACATAAAAACAAACACACTAACATGATAAAAGAAAATACAGGATAACAGTTTTTTGAGTTTAAAATTTTATAATAAAGTTAGCAAGACTTTTAACTTTTCACAAGACATAGAATCAAGTTCAATCCTAAACTAACTAACAAAATACTTTAACACAAAACAACATTTACTACCCTAGAAATTAAAACAATATACTAACACAACACAACATCACAATACAATTCAACAAAATAAAATTCTCACACATCACAAGGTCTAAACAAATAAACAAATGCAAATGTAGCAATTCTAAACCACATAAGTCCAACTACATATTACAAACATCAAAATAAATAACTCAGTCCTCATCCTCATCATCCTCAGAATCACTGCTATTCCAAACATTTCTAGACTCATAATCAGGGTATCTAGGATATGAAAGAAATTGCACTCCTGGTTACCCTTAATGAGGTTTTCTAGATATGAATGAAATTTCTCTTCATAATCACTTTTTCTTCTATTATACCCATCAATATAATCTGCAAAGCTTTTTAAATTCCTTACCTTATCGGTGGTTTAGTTGATATTGTCAATCATCCTCTGTAATAGTTGACTTTAAGTTTCTGTAGACTCACCTCTAAAAGTAGAAGCTCTTGAAGTAGATGGTCTAGATGTAGATGCCGCAGAGGAAGAAGTAGCAGACATTGTCATTCCATAACTCCTTGAAAAACCCCCTCTCCAGCCAAAAATAGAAAGCTATGAATATGACATCACATTAAAACTTGTTATTGTCTTTAGAGGAAACAATACTTCCTCCCAGATATTGTATCTCACTCTAGCATTCTCACATAAAGAAAAGATCAATGAACCAAATCTCAGACCTGCAGTAGTAATGGCAGTGGCAGAACTGATGATAGTTTGATAAATCAAAGCTCCAATATTGATGAGCTTGCCTTCCTGAATACAATAGTTCAACGTCGCTCTCTCTCTCTGGTAACTTCACTGAGATGATTTGTAGGTAATAGACGGGCTGAAAAAAAATAGTTACATGCTTTTGAAGGTGCACTTATCTTTGACGTGGCAAAGTTGACTCTCCTCTCATTTGTGATTTTCCAGAGCCCTCTTCCAATAGTCAAATAGGAAATATTCTCATCTACTTAAGTCTCAGTATGACTATAGTTCACATAAAAACACAAAGTTTCAGGTGGTAAATGATAAAACATATTGATTATCTCTAGTGAAAAAGGTACCAATTTTCTTCTAACCAGACTCGATCGTCTTCAGCCTCAGGTAGGTTGGAATAAAAATCCCTAACTACAGAAACAATGGCCACATCAGAAAAATAGCAGAATCATTCTCATTGTCTGCGAACGATTAGATCTTCTACGGATTCACGTAGATTTTTGAAACATCGCTCCTGAATAAGTTTTTGTGATTGCAGAGCATCACTGTACCTATCTTAAGCTTTCAAATGCACAAATTTGCTCGAATCAAAGTGGCTTTTTCCTTTGCTCCTCTTCATTCTTAGTGTCATTCTACAAATTTTATAAAATTTCACAATAACTTCAAAAATCAAGTTTAATCCACTAAACTTAACTCTTATAAGTATAAACTACACATTCTATACAATTTTCATAGATTTTTCCTCATTTTTCACCATGAATAGTGATTTTCAAATTCTTCCCAATGCACTCAATACATGGTGAAAATCTAAAATTTTTACAGAGAAGTGAAGCTCTTACCTCCAGAAATCCAAATCTAGCAAATTTTTCTCAATTCCACCAAGAAATCTTTGAAAAATAGCTTGCCCTAGCCTCTAAAATTGCGAACTCAAGAGGTTGAAGGTGACGGCGAGAGTAAAAATGACGATTTTTGGGTTTATTTTTCACTTTTAACCGTTGGTGAACTGGTTTTCGTGAGCCGACGCATAAGCACGGATTAGTGGCGCTTAAGCGCCTGCCTCTCCGGTTACATCACGCTTAAGCGCGAGAATGTCGCGCTTAGGCGCTAGTGCTCGATTTTTGATATTTTTGAACTTAAATAAAATGCACTATAAGCCTAAGTATACCACCCCTAAATGGTCTCATAACACTTAAATGACTATTTTTCTCTCCCTTAACTCTTCTTTTTCTCAAAATTCTCCAAAATAATTAATTCGGTTTGAGGCTAAAAATACCGCAAATTTTGACAAAAATAAACATATAGAGTCATTCACAGACAAATACAAATACATATAACACTTAGTTCTCGCTCCAAATAGTCTCAGATGAGAAATTCTTCTAAATACAAACACTAAACAAACTTTCATAATTAACACATAAAAGTCATAAACACTAACACGTAAACACAACAACTCCTAACAAACTAACTCTAACACAGAAATTAATTCCATTCTTCATTTGTTGAGACAAACTCAAGTCTTTCATTTGTATCTCCTTGGGCAATCAAAATATAAAGTTGATAAAATGGACTGTGGTGACGTGCTCCGATACCATCTTCTTCTATCCACTTCTGTTTAAGATACATCTCCTTATCTGCTTCCTCTATATAACTAGTACGGATAAATTGCATTTTAAGTTGCCATCCAATATGCTCAAGATGGGCATGAATTTCATTTTCCTTTGTATCCAGTAAAGCCATGATAGTCTCAATTTTGTTGATCTTTTTCGATATTCCTTCAACACTAATGGCTAAGAAATTGTTGTACACCTCTTGTGCACTCTGACTAATGAATTTATTCCTCATGGTCTTTTCCTTCTTCTTCAAATCCATCTTCCATGAAGACATCTTCTCAAAATCTCTCTCTCTCTTAGAATTTAGGGCTAAAAATGATCTTGGGCTAAATTCCTTCACTAAACCCTTCTAGGCATAAATCTCTCTAGTAACTCTTAGGCACATCCTAAAATTGCCTTGGCACGTTTTAGTCAACCAATTAGCAGCTAAACCTTCTAGAATCTGAATTTTGCACAAGGTTTTTAACTCCCACACTTAAGCATTGAATATTGGTGCTTAAGCGCTAGTGCTTAATTTTGCACCAGTCAACTTAACGTCTAAATTCTCATTTTAGCATGTCTAGATCACTAAATAAAGTCTTAAAATCTTTACTAAAACATAATAGTCTCAAAAATACTACCCTAAATTTCTCTTAATCACACACAAACAACATTCAAAGCAAAACACATTGATAATATAGGTTGCCTCCCACAAAAAAGAGCTTGATTTAATTTCATCAGCCCGACGTAACCAGCCCTTATTCTGGTTGACCCAACATCATTTGATCATTAAATTTATGCTGATCCCCTACTAAATAAGGTTTCATTCTATGACCATTCACTTTCAACACTTTCTCTCTTTTAGGATATTTAATATCCACAACTCCATAAGGATAACATTTTATCACAACAAATGGGCCCATCCACCTGGACTTAAGTTTGCCTGAAATAATCTTATGCTTGCATTATATAGCAAAACTCGTTGCCCCGGTTGAAAATTTTTAGTAAGAATCCTTCAATCATGTCACATCTTCATCTTTTCTTTGTAAATCTTAGCACTCTCATAAGATTCATTCTTTATCTCTTCATGCTCATTTAATTGCGCGGGCGCGCGCGCGCAAATCTTTTCTCACCACCATCTTTTAAATTATAATTAAACTCTTTAATCACCCAATATGCTTTATGCTCAAGTTCAAATGGTAAGTAACCAGCTTTCCTAAATATTAGCCAATATGGGGACATTCTTATAGGAGTTCTGTATGCAGTCCTATAAGCCCACAAAGTATAGTCAAGTTCGACTGACCAATCTATTTTTGTTGGATTCATAGATTTTTTCATAATTCTTTTAATTTCCTGATTAGATAATTCAGCCAAACCACTTGTCTGAGGACGATAAGCAGTAGTAATTCTATGATTTATATGATATTTTTTTAATAATTTCTCCATTATGACATTTCTGAAGTAACTTCCCACATTAGTTATGATAACTCTTAGCATCCCAAATCTACAAAATATGTTTGTTTTTAAAAATTCTGCAACACTTTGAGCATCACATAGAGGTAAAGAAACAACTTCTATCCATTTAGAAACATAGTCAACTGTTAGAAGTAAATATAAATTTCCAACATGTGTTTTACCTAAGAGCTTAAAACTATTGAAAACATCAAAAGTGACGATTTTCTCATCATAACTGACAGAATTTGGCCATTGGAAAAGAGAGTTATTCCTATAGTGTGTATTCAGTGGAATGATGCTTTGGCTAATAATGATCAAGTCATGAGTCAGCCTTTAGGATCTTTCTTTTTTTATCCATTGAAAACCTAAATTAAACACAATTCTCTCATGATTCTTGGTCATTAAACTTGTTTCACTATGACTAATCTAGCAGGTCAATACCTATGCTAAGATATTCTAGTATAGAGTCAATATAATTACTCCATTATTAATCGTTAACTCTGTGAGAGAACCCTTGAAAACTTAAAGCCCTACAATTTACAATCAAGATTTTGATCAGCTCTCAAGTTTGATGCGAGTCATTGTATTTTATAACCCAATCTTATCATCATGTTCACCTCTGTGGTAATATGTGATCCCAAATGTTTTCCTTCCTAATATGTTTAAGTCAATCATATCCCCTTCGAATAACTCTTGAGCTAGTAAGTTCCAAAACATTATGTCCTAATCTAGTCACCCTATTCATCCCTTTTATTGGATATAAGTCCTTATACTTTCCATCCTAATCTATTCAGTTACTCAAATCTCTCTTCAATCAGTTCTCAAGTTAAAAGTGAGTCACTATGCTTTCTATCATGATCTAATCACCCTATTTACTTTTTTTATTTATTTAAATCCTTGTTCTTTCAATCCTAATGTGCTCGAATTGATCAAATTCACTTTTGTGCCAAATCAAATACAATTTGGGGGCATGGTTATCCTACAATAATGCATAAAATTAGTTTGATAAGAAATAAATATTCTTAATAATTCAGAAAAATGGACTCAATTCAAAATCAAATATAAACTTATGTAAATATGAGCAAAGAATACTTAATTCAATTTATCAGAACTCATTGAATAATTTAATAATGTGCGCCGACATGTTGACCTAAAATCTCTTGAGATAGTGCCTAGTTTGACCTACACCAATTATACTAGCATGTCTCCTTTTCTTTTAACTTAATGAGCCTAGGTTAAAATTTTGGACATAACCATCTCCAGTCACCCATAACAACCTTACCACTTTATATTAAAATATCTTGAAGTAGATATCATGTCAACCAAAACTAATTGTACCTCAAAAATTTTTGTAGTATTTTTTTTATTTAAATGAGCTAGGATTATCATTTTGGCTAAAACCATCTCAAACCACCACCCCAAATTTAAATTTTCTCTCTTTTTCTTAAACTTTTCCTTCACTCATTCTCTTAGCCACTCCATCCACTTCTCTCCCCACATAAAACCTGACTTAACAAAAGTTCCTATCATCCCTCAGTCTACCCTCTCCTACTTGAAACCTCAATTCCACAACTCCCCATCTCTTGCTTGAAACCTCGCTTCTACTCCTCATCTCCTCACTTAGCCAAAAACCTACTTTACCCTCTCATTCCTTTTCCCTATCACACCAAGGACAAATTCTTACCCTCTCCCTCACCCCCTCATACTAAGACAGAAGCTCGCCACACTGTCTTCACCACTCTCCAAGCACAAAGGGTAAGAATCAAACACTTTTTCTGACCAAGGGAATTAAAGACTTCTACTCAAGCAAAGGGATAAACCATCTACTTTTTCTCATTTAAGAGTTTTTTTTGCATGTAATATTTCTTTCTTTTCTTAGTGTGTCATTTCTTGATATGAATCTTTTCTTCTTTCCTCCTTTCCTTTTCCTTTGACCAAAATTTATTGCCTTTTCCTAGCCCACAACATCTATGTTTCGCCTCTCCACTTCTACCCAAGAACCCTAGCTTACATCCTCACCGTCTCACTCCCACTCCCATATCTAAATAAACTTACCTCCATCCCATCCTTTCTCTTACTCAAAAATCCTAGCCTAGATCTTCACCCTCTCCTTTATTTCTCCAACCCATAAACCCTACCCCACATTCTCACTCTCTCGCTTCCTCTCTCCTACTCAAAAAACCTTACCTTTATCCTCACCCTCTCTCACATTCTCTCTCTTCCTTTCTTTTATCTAAAAACCCTAGTCAACGCCTTTACCCTCTCCCTTCCTCTCTCATACCAAAATACCTACTCTACATCTTCACCCTTTCCCTTCCTCTATCCTACAAAAAAAAAGCCTAGCCAACATCTTCACCCTCTACCCTCTTCTCTCCTTCCCAAAAACCCTAGCTTAGATCTTACCCACTTACTTTTTCTCTCCTACTAGAAAGCCCTAGCCCACATCTTTACCCTCTCCTTTTCTCTCTCCTACCTAAAAACTCTAGCCAACATCTTCCTCCACTCAGTTTCTCTCCCTTACTTGAAACCCTAGCCACTTCTTTGCCCTCCACTTTCCTCTCTCCTACTTTAAAACCCTAACATCAATCCTCAGCCTCTCTCTCTCCTACCCAAAAACACTAGCTAATGCCACTCACCTTCTCTCTCTCTTCTACCTAAAAACCCTAGCTAATTACCCACTTACCATCTCTCTCTCTCTCTCTCTTACTCAAACATCCTAACTACCCATATTCTCTTTCTTCCTTTCCAACCTTAAATGCCCCCTACTTAAACACTCACATAACCCCACTTCTTATGGACTAAATCATAACCATAACTCTACTTTTATGATTATAATTTATGAAAAAGAATAATAAATCATTTCATTTTTCTATGTTTCATGTGATAAACAAGTCACGTGTTTATGAGTATGTCTTATACAAAAAGAAAAGCGATATGGTTACGTTATGTTTCATACCAAAAAAAGCATGCGATAATGTTTATGCCTCATGTAAAATTTCATGTGATTATGTTTGTTTCTCATGCAAAAATGAAATGCATCTACACATAAACATCCTAACTTACTTTTTTGCATGGAACATAAACACTCAACTTGTACTTTACATGGAGCATAAAGCTACCGCAACATGGATTTTGAATGGAACATAAAGCTACTAGTACATGAATTTATGTATGGAGCATAAAAATACCACCACATCATGAATTTTTGCATGTAGCATAAAGCTACCACAATATGAATAATTTTTTGCAAGAGAGAAAAACACAATCACAAAAAAAATTTGAATGAGACATAAACATTATCACATTAATTTATTTTTGCATGAAGGCAGATTTAATTAATGACATGTAACCCTCTTATTTGACCTATTTATAATCCCGTATTTATGGTGATGATGATGTTGGTTGGTCACATAAATAAACGAGATGGATCATAACTAATATTTTTTTAATAATACAATGTGCTTATTCTACGTTTATTATTTGTAACTACCAACTAGGTTTTTTTAATGAAAAAAATTTCTAGGTAGTAGACCAAACCTTGGGAGATGTTATGATAATATTTGGAACTAAAATTATATGAATGTAAGCATGAAATAAAATCTATTTTGTTGTGCTTGTCAAGTTTCAATTCTCTTTCATTTTAGGAACTTTGCTTTCTACATGCATATATATATATATATATATATATATATA
>JXCR01138219.1:56693-82747 GCA_002079205.1 Phalaenopsis hybrid cultivar
AAAAAAAAACAATTCTCACACATAAGGGGGTCTTTAACCACCTACAAAGCACATTCAAAGCCCAAATAATCAAAACAAAAAGGTATACCTAAAAGAGACCAAAAAACAAGAGATTGTATGCCTAAAAACGCCAACCAAGTCAAATAAACAGTAGATCTAAAACCAAAAGCAGCTTCAATCTCCAAAATAAATTGATTGCAGCAATAAGGAAACCAAAAACAGCAGCTTGAAACCAAGACATCACTAACAAAACCCAGACAACAACAAAATACATTTGTTCTGGTGAACCAAGACAGCAGCTTGAAGGCCGGAGGAGAGAGCAACTTTAGGAAATTAAAATGAAGAGAATTGACAGAAGGGTGGAAACATCTTCAGGCATTGTTCCATTGTAACTGAGAACCTGTAATCTCCAAAAATTGACACCAGCAGTAAGGGAAACCAAGGCAGCAGGTTGAAGGCAGGAGCCTGCAGAATGATACGATAGAAAAGAAAACATGCATAATTCAAATTCTAATATTGGGGATATCAAGTTTATCCCCAAGCATAAGTTTCTTTAAAGGCAGTGGGGGTTGCAAACCAATAGCGACCCCAACATAGCCCCTCTTCGCCAACTATTCAATCGGTGCATTACCTTCCCTATATATAAAAGTAGTCTGAATTTGGAGTCGATTCGAAGAGAGAAGATGACAAATTTGATTGAAAAGACAAACTAAATTCCACAAGGGGCCAGTGACCATTGTAAGCATGTTACTAATCATCATAGAATTTGTTTCAAAGATTAGCTTAAGAAATGCAAAGATCACCACAATTTGTACAGTGATACACCAACAATATATGCATTTTTAGACCCATATTTTATACTCATTTTTGGTGATATTACACCTTAAAGAAAGGTATTTTTCATGTTTTATTGCAGGTTGTTGATTTTTATGACTTGGAATAAAAAGGAAGCAAAAATAATAGAATTTGGAGTCAAAATAGAATTTTTGAAGAATTGTTCAGCGTCGTCGGTGCCAGACTGGCATCAATGGCATCTTTTGACAGAGAGTATGGATTTAATTAACTAGCCAGTGTCGGTACAGGCCTTGTTTCTAAAAGATTCGATGAATTTGGTCACTTTTTGAAGAGTTTTTAGATGCACATACTGGAAAACTGACCTTAGTCTCTATTTAGAGCCGAAATTGATCAAAAAAGACATCCTCTTGGTGCTCTTTCGCTCTCGTTTCGCCCCTTCGACCTTAAACCGAATTCCACGACATGTCACACCATTAGTCATTTATTTTCTTTATAGTTTTGAACTTTTGTGGTGATTTTAAGAGTGAATTCTTCTCTAAAAGTGTTGGAGAGGGAGATAAGTGAGACATTTCTTCTTCCTACATTTCCTAAGAGAGGCTACAAGGGATTTGCTTTGAGAAAGAGCAAATAAGTATTATTTGTTTATTATTGTTGTATGAACTTTCTTTTATTTATAAAATTTGTGTTTTGTTGTATCTTTCTCATGAAGTCTGAGTAGTTTTCTTTATCTTTCTCCCTACTCTAAGATATGGTGAAATGAAGTGGTAATTTGGATGTGTCAATGTTAAAATATAAAATAAATTGTGATGGTTTTTCAACTCCATTCTTAATTTACTTTTCAATCTAACCAATTGAATTGTTAAAATATGTTGTGCAACATTTGATCTGATAAATGAAATATAAGTTCTACAATAAAGTGAGAATCACATTTAAGTACATGAAGGAGTAATTCATTCATGGAATTAAGTGCAAATAAATAGAGGAATATACATTGTTGGGTGTAAAATTGGAGATTTTTAGGGTGACAGACTAAAATCCCCAATTCAATCTTAGTGTTTAAGAACTAAAGCGAGAGGTAGCCTTCAGGGGAAGGGAAGTGGGAGCTCTGGAGTGGGAGTCGGTATCCTCCTAGCATATCCACGGATTTAGGGACTAAACCTAAGATTAGCCAATGATTTTTTGTAACACTGAATCTAGGAAGAGAAATAAAATTGCTCCTATTTGGCCCAATACAAATTTAAACTAATTATTTCAACTCACTTCCCCAAAAACTCATTCTAGTGGGAAAGATTTTTTTTCATATTAGAAAACTTCATCACATAAACATAGTTTAGTAGTTACTATTTTTAANCTTTCTTTTATTTATAAAATTTGTGTTCTATTGTATCTTTCTCATGAAGTCTTAGTAGTTTTCTTCATCTTTGTCCCTACTCTGAGATATGGTGAAATGAAGTGGTAATTTGGATGTGTCAATGTTAAAATATAAAATAAATTGTGATGGTTTTTCAACTCCATTCTTAATTTACATTTCAGTCTGACCAATTGAATTGTTAAAATATGTTGTGCAACATATGATCTGAGAAATGAAATATGAGTTCTACAATAGAGTGAGAATCAAATTTAAGTACATGAAGGAGTAATTCGTTCATGGAATTAAGTGCAAATAAATAGAGGAATATACATTGTTGGGTGTAAAATTGGAGATTTTTAGGGTGACAGACTAAAATCCCCAATTCGATCTTAGTGTTTAAGAACTAAAGCGAGAGGTAGCCTTCAAGGGAAGGGAAGTGGGAGCTCTGGAGTGGGAACCGGTATCCTCCTAGCATATCCACGGATTTAGAGACTAAACCTAAGATTAGCCAATGATTTTCTGTAACACTGAATCTAGGTAGAGAATTAAAATTGCTCTTATTTGGCCCAATACAAATTTAAACCAATTATTTCAACTCACTTCCCCAAAAACTCATTCTAGTGGGAAAGATTTTTTTCATATTAGAAAACTTCATCACATAAACATAGTTTAGTAGTTACTATTTTTAACTTTGCATTTAAATTTTGTCAGTAGTTAATAATTTAGTTCAGATAGTATCTTACACATTCCAGATTAGTGACAGTAATTTCGTTTGATTTCTATAAATTTTCTAGTTAATTTATCATTTTAAATTTAAACCTTCCTCGTGGGATTGATATTTGGGACTTAAATAGAAAGTCTTNATTTGATTTCTATAAATTTTCTAGTTAATTTATCATTTTTAAATTTAAACCTTCCTCGTGGGATCGATATTTGAGACTTAAATAGAAAGTCTTACATTACTTAATAACGATACGTATACTTGCGTAGAATCCCAACATGAAGTATTTAACATTATTATTCATAAAATACACATCAAGTTTTTGACATCATTGTAAAACAAAGTCAACTTTATAAATTTTACACAATAATATTTCCAGGAACAAGTTTTTGACGTCGTTGCTGCGGAAGGTAACGGTAAATTATGAAATTTAGAGATAAAATATAAAAAAATCAAAAATTATATATATAATCAAAANCCAACATGAAGTGTTTAACATTTTTATTCATAAAATACACATCAAGTTTTTGGCATCAATGTAAAACAAAGTCAACTTTATAAATTTTACACAATAATATTTCCAGGAACAAGTTTTTGACATCGTTGTCGGGGAAGGTAACGGTAAATTATGAAATTTAGAGATAAAATATAAAAAAATCAAAAATTATATATATAATCAAAAATTAAAAAATATATATATAACTATATATATTTAAGAGTATTTTTCAGAAATTTTTCCTTGCTTATTCGTTTTTGTGAAATATTGGATCTGAAAGTTTAATACCTTACGATTCAGAATAAGAACATACTATTAGAAAATTTTGAAAACAACAAAAAGAAATTAAAAATTTGAATGAAATGATGAATAACTTAGATAATCAAATAAATGAAAATTGATAAAGACCTATCCGACAACAGATGAACTTCACTTAACTATTCATAATCTTGATGTTGCTGCTATTTCATTTAAGCTTAAACCTACTATTATCCAAATGATACAAAATAATCTGTTTGGAGGAACAGTTACTGAAGATCCTAACTTACATCTTGCTAGTTTTCTTGAAATATGTTCTACTTTTAAATATGATGTAGTGTCTAATGATGTTGTTTGGCTTAGACTTTTTCCTTTTTCATTAAGGGATAAAGCTAAAGCTTGGTTAAATTCATTAGCACTTGGGATTATCAGAATTTAAGGAGAACTATCACAAAAAAATTTTTGCTAAATATTTTTCACCCTAAAAATTGCTAAGTTTAGAAATGATATTACATCTTTTTGTCAGTTTGAAGGGGAATCAATATATAAAGCCTAAGAAAGATTTAAGGATCTCCTCAGAAAATGTCCACACCATGTTTTACCAGATTGGTTAATAATTTAAACTTTTTACAATGGAATAGTAGAATCACTTAGATCTATTATAGATGTTGCTGCAGGAGGAACACTTATGTCAAAACCTTTTGATGAAGCATACTGATTAATAGAAGAAATGACTACTAACAATTTTTAATGACCATCTGAATGGGTAAATCCTAAGAGAGTAGCTAGTATTCATGAATCTTATGAAGTGTCTACTTCAACATCTCAAATTACTGCTATATCAAAAAAGATTGATCAAATTGGAGTGAATTATTATAAAATACCACCAGTATTAGAACAAAATTCGCTTGGACAGATAATTGATACTCAATCATCTTATGAAACTTTGAATTTTATTAATAATCGTAATAACAATACCTATTCTAATTATTACAACTCTGGATAGAAAAATCACCCTAAATTTATTTAGAATAATTATAACAATTTGGGGAACCCTACAAGAAATTTAAACAACTAAGGAAATCATAATTATCGACCTTATTATCCTCCTGGATTTAAATCTAACCCTAACCTATATGTTAAGGAAAAGAAGTTGATGATGAAAGAAGTGATGTTGAATATGGGAAATCAAAAAAAAAATCAAGGGGCTACTATTAGAAATATTAAAAATCAATTCAGACATATTGCTACTACACTTAGTAACAGACCTTCCGGAAATCTTCAAAGTTCTGTAGAAGTTAATCCAAAATTACAAAATAAGGAGCAAATTAAAGCTATTCAATTACGAAGTGGAAAAGAAGTTAAAACAAGAATCCAAAGAGAAACTGAAGTTGATGAGGAGAAGGACGATATTGAAATTGACCATAATGAAAATGAATCAATACAAGTTTTTTTTATAAAAATCACTACATCCATTTCCTCAACGATTGAAACAAAAGAGTAAAGACAAACAATTTACAAAATTTTTGGAAATCCTTAAGAAGTTAAGGGTAAACATTCCTTTTATTGAAGCTTTGGAACAAATACCAAGTTATGTAAAATTTATGAAGATATACTAAACAAGAAAAGGAAGTTTGCATATCATGAAATTGTTGCATTCAGTGAAGAGTGTAGCACTATTATTCAGAAAAAACTTCCTAAAAAGTTAAAAGATCCTGGTAGTTTTACTATACCTTGTACAATTGGTGAAAAGTTTTATGAAAAATCCTTTTGTGATTTAGGAGCAAGTATCAATCTTATGCCTCTATCGATTTTTAAACATTTACATTTAGAAGAGATTTCCCCTACTATTGTGACTCTTCAGTTAGTTGATATATCAATCACCTATCCTAAAGGAGTTATAGAATATGTATTAGTAAAAGTGGATACATTTATTTTTCCTGTAGATTTTATACTATTAGATATGGAGGAAGATAAAGAGATTCCTATTATTTTAGGGAGACCATTTCTTGCAACAGCAAGAGTTGTGATAGATGTACAAAAAGCAGAATTAATAATGTGAGTTAATGATCAAGAAGTAACATTTAATATTGCAAAAGCTATGAAATATTTTGCAGTAGAAAAAGATAATGAATGTTTTAGGATGGAAGTTACAAATTATCTAAGTAATGAGCAATTTCAGAAAGTGTTTCAAGAAAAATTAAGGCAAGAAGAATTTAGTGAGAATGAGAATGAAATAAAAGAAGAAAATTTAGAATTATATTCTAACAAATTTGAAATCTTAGATTTGTTGGAAAATGATAATAAAAATCTTATTCCTTCAAATATGAAATCACCTGAACTTGAATTGAAAGTATACCTGCCCATTTAAAATATGTGTTTTTAGGAAATCCATCTAGATTGCATGTTATTGTATCTTTTGAGTTAACTAAACAAAAATTAATAGAAATGTTGAAAAGATATAAAAAGGCTTTTGGATGGACTTTAGTAGATATTAAAGGAATTAGTCCTTCAATTTATATGCACATATTTTAATTAGATGATCAATACAAACCTAAAGCTGATCCTTAGAGGAGATTAAACCCAATAATGAAAGAAGCTGTTAAAAAAAATTCTTAAAATGGTTAGATTCTGGAATTATATATCTAATTTCAGACAGTGCTTGGGTGAGTCCAATTCACTGTGTTCCAAAGAAAGGAGGAGTGACAGTTGAAGTAAATGAGAATAATGAATTAATTCCAATAAGATAAGTTACTGGTTGGCAAATTTGTATAGACTATTGAAAATTAAACATGGTCACCAGGAAAGACCACTTTCCCTTACCCTTTCTAGACCAAATGTTGGATAGATTGGCTGGAAACGAATATTACTATTCTTTAGATGGATATACCTGGTATCATCAAATTCCAATTGCTCTTGAGAATCAAGAGAAAACGACATTTACAAGCTATTATGGAACATTTACTTTTCGTAGAATGTCATTTGGACTATGTAATGCACCTGCGACATTTCAAAGATGTATGATGTCAATTTTTAGTAATTTGATTGAACATGGAATGGAAGCATTTATGGATGATTTCTCTGTATTTGGGACTTCATTTGAATTATATTTAAATAATTTAAAAAAGTTCTAGAATAATGTGAAAAAATCAACCTAGTGCTAAGTTGGGAAAAATGTCAATTTATGGTTGCAGGAGGGATTGTACTTGGGCATAAAATTTCTTAAAAATGGCATGGAAGTAGATTCTACAAAAATTCAAGTTATGGAAAAACTATCACCTCCTACCACGGTTAGAGGGGTAAGAAGTTTTCTAGGACATGTTGGTTTCTATAGGTGTTACATAATTTTTTTTTCAAAAATAACTAAGTCATTTTGCCAACATTTAGAAAAAGATACAAAATTTGATTTTAATGAGGAATGCATAAAAGCATTTGAATTGTTGAAAGAAAAATTAATCACTCCACTTATAATAGTTCCACCTGATTGGGAAAAACCATTTGAAATAATGTGCGATGCTAGTGATTATGCTATTTGAGCTATTTTAGGACAAAGACACAAAAAAATTTTTAAAGTAATATATTATGCTAGTAAAACTCTAAATGATGCTCAAATTAATTACACTACCATTGAAGAGAATTATCAGCTATTGTCTATGCCTTTGATAAATTTAGACCATACTTGATTAGAAACAAATGTATAGTGCATACAGATCATTTTGCAAATGAAATTCTAGAAATTTTCCCTGATTGAAAATTATATAATTTTAATGAAATGAATATACTGTGGTATGCCAATATAGTAAATTATATTGTAAGTGATATTGTACCAGCACATATTAAGTATCAATAATTAAAAAAAATTATATATGATTCAAAATTCTATTTTTGGGATGACCCATATTTATATAAATAATTAAAATATCTAAGTATTAGAATGTGCATGGCTTAGGAAGAAACTCAACAAATATTGAAAGATGTCATTATTCTAAATTTGGAGGACAATTTGGAACAAATAGAACTACATATAAAATTTTGCAAGCTGGATTTTATTGGTCTACTCTTTTTAGAGATGTTAATGAATATATTAAGACATGTGATCGATGTCAGCGAGTAGGAATATTTCTAGCAGAAATGAAATGCCTCTAAATTACACATTGGAAGTTGAAATTTTTTATGTGTGGGGATTAGATTTTATGGGACCATTTATGGCTTCATTTGGAAATTTATATATATTACTTGCTATTGATTATATGTCCAAATCGATTGAAGCTGTTGTTGTACCTAAATGTGATGCTTGGAGTGTTTATAAATTTTTAAATAAAAATATTTTTATATAAAATGGAATGCCGAGAGTAATTATTACTGATGAATGATCTCATTTTAGGAATAAGAGAATCAAGCAATTGATTAAAAAGCATGATATTATGCATAGATTCTCTACTGCTTATCATCCTCAGACCAACGATCCAGCAGGAATATCGAATTGAGAAATAAAACAAATTTTAGAAAAAACAGTAAATCCTTATAAATTGGATTGGTCTACTAGATTGAATACTGCATTATGGGTATACAAAACTGCTTATAAAACTCTTATAAAAATGTCCTCGTATAGACTTATTTTTTTAAAATCATATCACTTACCAATAGAATTGGAGCATAAAACATTATGGACCATTAAGGAATTTAATTTTAATCAAAAAGATGCTGGTGAGAAAATATTATTGCAACTCAATGATATTGAGGAGATTAGAAATGAAGAATATGATAATGCAAAAATCTATAAACAGAAATTAAAAATATGACATGATCGAAAGATTATTAAAAAGAAGTTTGTACATGGATAAAAAGGTTTATTATACAATACAATGTTGAGATTATTTCTAGGAAAATTGAAATCCAGATGGTTATGACCATTTAAAGTGATTAAAGTTTATCATTAAAGAACTGTTATTATTGAAGATCCTAAAACTGGAAAGATATTTAAAGTTAATGGGCATCGATTGAAACATTATTATGAACGGAACATACCATAATTTAAACAAAATTTAGATGTTAAGTCATCCTGATTAAACAATGGTGTGTCTGACTGATGATGTTAAACCAAACACTTTGTGGGAGACAACCTATATATAAAACTAAATATATATATATATATATATATATATATNTGCTTATTCGTTTTTGTGAAATATTGGATCTGAAGGTTTAATACCTTACAATTCTGAATAAGAACGTACTATTAGAAAAATTTGAAAACAACAAAAAGAAATTAAAAATTTGAATGAAATGATGAATAACTTAGATAATCAAATAAATGAAAATCGACAAAGTCCTATCCGACAGCAGATGAACTTCACTTAACTATTCAAAATCGTGATGTTGCTGCTATTTCATTTAAGCTTAAACATGCTATTATCCAAATGATACAAAATAATATGTTTGGTGGAACGGTTACTGAAGATCCTAACTTACATCTTGCTAGTTTTCTTGAAATATGTTCTACTTTTAAATATAATGTAGTGTCTAATGATGTTGTTTGGCTTAGATTTTTTCCTTTTTCATTAAGGGATAAAGCTAAAGCTTTATTAAATTCATTAGCACTTGGATCTATCAGAACTTAGAGAGAACTATCACAAATTTTTTGTGCTAAATCTTTTTCACCCTAAAAATTGCTAAGCTTAGAAATGATATTACATCTTTTTGTCACTTTGAAGGGGAATCGATATATGAAGCCTGAGAAAGATTTAAGGATCTCCTCAAAAAATGTCCACACCATGCTTTACCAGATTGGTTAATAATTTAAACCTTTTACAAAGGAATAGTAGGATCACTTAGATTTATTATAGATGTTGTTGCATGAGGTACACTTATGTCAAAACCTTTTGATGAAGCATACTGATTAATAGAAGAAATGACTACTAACAATTTTTAATGGCCCTCTGAACGGGTAAATCCTAAGAGAGTAGCTAGTATTCATGAATCTTATGAAATGTCTATTTCAGCATCTCAAATTACTGTTATATCGAAAAAGATTGATCAAATTGGAGTGAACTATTATAAAATACCACTAGTATTAGAACAAAATTCGCTTGGACAGATAATTGATACTCAATCATCTTATGAAACTTTGAATGGTATTAATAGTCGTAATAATAATATCTATTCTAATTATTACAACCCTGGATAGAAAAACCACCCTAATTTTATTTAGAATAATTATAACAATTCGGTGAACCCTACAAGAAATTTAAACAACCAAGGAAATCATAATTATCGACCTTATTATCCTCCTGGATTTAAATCTAACCATAACCTATATGTTAAGGAAAAGAAGTTGATGATGAAAGAAGTGATGTTGAATATGGGAAATCAAAAAAAAAAAAAATCAAGGGGCTACTATTAGAAATATTAAAAATCAATTCAGACATATTGCTACTGCACTTAGTAACAGACCTTCCGGAATTCTTCCAAGTTCTGTGGAAGTTAATCCAAAATTACAAAATAAGGAGCAAATTAAAGTTATTCAATTACGAAGTGGAAAAGAAGTTGAAACAAGAATCCAAAGAGAAACTGAAGTTGATGAGGAGAAGGACGAGATTGAAATTGACCATAATGAAAATGAATCAATACAAGTTTTTTTATAAAAATCACTACATCAATTTCCTCAACAATTGAAACAAAAGTGTAAAGACAAACAATTTACAAAGTTTACTGCGCTTGGTTAAAGTGCAGTAATTAGAGAACCCTAAAAGTAGTTATTGAGAACTACATTCTTTCTCTATTGAGAACCATCACTACATTCTTTCTCTCTATTGAGAACCCTAAAAGTAATTGATAATTAGAGGCAAGTCGATTAGTTGTTATTCCCATTTTATCGAAAGTTCCTTTAAACAAAATAGTTATTGAGACAGTGTCAACTAGAATGTTGTTGATTTGGTAATCCTTGTTGATGGTAGTAACTATGATGGCATCATTGAATTGATTTCTCACAACTGGTATATTGGAATCTAAGAAAGTGACATGTGAGAGAATCAGTCTACTGCGCTTGGTTAAAGTGGCTAAATAGAACTCTCATATCCTCAGTCTTTTCAAACTAGATATTCGTGAGGCCTCAAGTCCATCATAATAAAAAATAGTTAGTATGATGTTTGTAACTTCAATCAACCTTGTCAGAGTGGATTCCTTACTAATATGTTTGGTGGCCTTGTCCTACCGATGGATACAAAATTTAGCAGCTACCAACTCTTTCAGTTTTCTTCCTTTCATCAAGTCCATTATGAGGCTACAAAGATGTCTTGGCTATGATCCTAATGATATGTGTAGTATTGGTTGTGATCACAAACGTGAGTCTGCGTTTTTATGGAAAAGAGCTCCTTAAACAAATCTTTATTTTTGATGGCCTCTACAGTTTTAGCCATTGAAACCCTAAGAAGTATGACTTTAGTAGAAGGAATTTGAAGTAACTCTTACTCTTTATTTTTCTCCTTTTACTAAGAACCCTTTTGTTTCTATTGCTTTGTTCTAGCTGAAAATGCTGGTAAGGATCATACTAGGTTTTTTTCTTTCTGAAATGATTATTTGAGTTCTAACATTAATCACAATGTTGGTTATAAAAATTCTCCTTGCATTTCTTCGGTCTGGGGGAACTAGGGTGATAGTTGTGCACCTCCACAAATATGTAACTACTTGCAAGCTCCAAGAGTAGAGCCAAGGCTTTTGGCTTCTATAAGCAAAGTGTACACTGGAACATCCCATAACAGAGGCCTTGAGCTAAGATAAGGAGGGCAAAGTTTCTTAAAGAATCTAGTATGCTTAGCATGACCTATTAGAAGAGTAATGAAGCTATTGAGGTTCTTCATAGATTCTTCACGGATCTTTAGGAGAGCCTAAGATTTTTTTAATGGCTTATGTATGTTAGAGATTAAGGTGTGACATATGCTTGAACTCTAAGAAAAAGGTGATCACTCCTACAAGCAAGTGGTTGAAACAGCACAAAGCTTTCTTCCTCAACGTCATAAAGAACAATGATACTTTTAGGCATCCTTTATTATGAGTAAGTAGACAGTTGACTCGAATGAAACTAGGTGATTGGTAAGGTTTGATCTTCCCTTTTAAGATTCTAAGGATGAAATCTTAAAGTTCCTCGGTGCCTTATATTCCTTAATTTCTCTTGAAAAAGTGTTCTCCACAAATCTCTATTATTATCTTCTTTTCTTCACTTAAAAGTTCAAATGTAAATCTTCTCTGTTTTTCTCTTTTAGTCATTGATCCCCAAATGTTTATATAAAATAGCATAATAATGACTTTAATTATAATTTTCACTTATATTTCCTTACTTTGTAGCATAACCAAAAACTTGATCATGAAGAAAATAAAAATTTAACTCTTTAATATATATATATANATTTTTGATTAGCACCAAATATCAAACCCATAGGGAAAATATGCAATATGCACTAGTGAACAACAAACTTTTTATTCTAAAAAGAAAATTACTTAAATTATAGATAATTTGACAAGAATTAAAATTCAAATTTTTTTGTATTTTTGATATTTTGACAAAACAGTAAGAACTTCTAAATAACTTGAGTTTATGTAAAAGAATAGCACAAATTATGAAAATATCTTTCTCCTTTTCATGAATTAGTAATAAGTATAGGAATTCTGTTGTGGAAGTATGCAAATTGTGTTGTACCAAATAGGAGCAATAATATTTTTTACCTCTACTAGAGATGCTATAAAGAACATTGGCTAATTTAAAGTTTGAATAGTTCTGAAGACCGGCTAGGCAGAGANCCTCTATTAAGAACCCTAAAAGTAATTGATAATTAAAGGCAAGTCGGTTAGCTGTTATGCCCATTTTATCAAAAGTTCCTTTAAACAAAATAGTTATTGAGACAGTGTCAACTAGAATGTTGTTGATTTGGTAATCCTTGATGATGGTAGTAACTACGATGGCATCGTTGAATTGATTTCTCACAACTCGTAGATTGGAATCTAAGAAAGTGACATGTGAGAGAATCAGTCTACTGTGCTTGGTTAAAGTGGCTAAATAGAACTCTCATATCCTCAGTCTTTTCAAACTAGTTATCATGAGGCCTCAAGTTCATCATAATAAAAAATAGTTGGTATGATGTTTGTAACTTCAATCAACCTTGTAAGAGTGGATTCCTTACTAATATGTTTGGTGGCCTTGTCCTATCGGTGGATACAAAATTTAGCAGCTACGAACTCTTTCAATTTTCTTGCTTTCATCAAGTCCATTATGAGGCTACAAAGATGTCTTGGATATGATCCTCATGATATGTGTAGTATTGGTTGTGATCACAAACGTGAGTCTGCGCTTTCATGGAAAAGAGCTTCTTAAAAAAACTTTATTTTTGATGGCCTCTACAGTTTTAGTCATTGAAACCCTAAGAAGTATGACTTTAGTAGAAGGAATTTGAAGTAACTCTTACTCTTTATTTTTCTCCTTTTCCTAAGAATCCTTCTGTTTCTGTTGCTTTGTTTTAGGTGAAAATATCGGTTAGGATCATACTAGGTTTTTTTCTTTCTGAAATGATTATTTGAGTTCTATCATTAATCATAATGTTGGTTATAAAAATTCTCCTTGCATTTCTTTGGTCTGGGGGAACTAGGGTGGTAGCTGTGCACCTCCACAAATATGTAACTACTTGCAAGCTCCAACAATAGAGCAAGGCTTTTAGCTTCTATAAGAAAAGTTTACACCGGAACATCCTATAATAGAGGCCTTGAGCAAAGATAATGAGGGCAAAGGTTCTTAACATATATGGTATGCTTAGCATGGCCTATTAGAAGCGAGTAATGAAGCTTTTGAGGTTCTTCATAGATTCTTCACGGATCTTTAGGAGAGCCTAATATTTTTGTAATGGCTTATGTATGTTAGAGATTGAGGTGCGACATATGCTTGAACTCTAAGAAAAAGGTGATCACTCCTACAAGCAAGTGGTTGAACAAGCACAAAGCTTTCTTCCTCAACGTCATAAAGAACAATGATACTTGAAGGCATCCTTTATTATGAGTAAGTAAACGGTTGACTCGAATGAAACTAGGTGAATGGTAAGGTTTGATCTTCCCTATTAAGATTCTAGGGATGGAATCTTAAAATTCCTCGGTGCCTTATATTCCTTAATTTCTCTTGAAAAAGTGTTCTCCACAAATCTCCATTATTATCTTCTTATCTTATTTTCTTCATCTAAAAGTTCAAATGATCATCACAACTTCTTCCATCATCACAACTTGTGGAGAGTATTAATCTCCATTATTATCTCCTTAAATCTTCTCCGTTTTTCTCTTTTAGTCATTGATCCCCAAATGTTTATATGCAACAGTATAATAATGACTTTAATTATAATTTTCACTTATATTTCCTTACTTTGTAGCATAANCCAAATATCAAACTTACTGGGAAAATATGCAATATGCACTACTGAACAACAAACTTTTTATTCTAAATAGAAAATTACTTAAATTTTAGATAATTTGACAGTAATTAAAATTTAAATTTTTTGGTATTTTTGATATTTTGACAAAACAGTAACAACTTCTAAATAACTTGAGTTTATGTAAAAGAAAAGCACAGATTATGAAAATATATTTCTCCTTTTCTTGAATTAGTAATAAGTATACGAATTCTGTTGTGGAAGTATGCAAATTGTATTGTACCAAATAGGAGTAATAATATTCTTTAACCATACTAGAGATGCTATAAAGAACATTGGCTAATTTAAAGTTTGAGTAGTTCTGAGGACCGGCTAGGCAGAGAAGATACCCGCCCTCACTCTAGAGTTCCCTCGATTCCCTCCACCTGGGGCCTAACATCTCGTATTATAACCTAAAACAATAATCAAGTTGGGGGCTTTAACCTATCACTTTAAAGTCCTCTAACTCTACACCCTTCAAAGATTATTTTCCTATTTATTTGCACAAAATCAGATGAATTACGTTCTCATTCATACAACCTCATGTGATTCTTTCCAATTGTTGACTGAGACAATACCACCCAGGCTCTTACATGTTCTCACAACAAATTTTAGCATCTAGATGGGTCATATCAAGAAGTAAATGAAGTGCATAGAATTAAATCATCACAACTTCTTCCATCATTAAAGATTAATACTCTCCACAACTTCCATCCAAACTTTAATTACTTATCCTTTTAAGAAGAAAGATAATGAAAACTACTCAGAATCCATGGAGAAAGCAAAACCACACTTTAGTTTAAAAGTAGAAATTATTGTCAAACCAACAAGAAGTCTCGATTAAAATGAAAAGTAGTTGAAAAAAAAGATAAAAACTTATCTCAAATCCTCCATCAAACTCTTGAAGTTCCTTTGAATCTCTTCTCTTTTACAACACTATATACTCTCAAAATAAAACTAAGAAAATGAAAAAGTAAATTTGTGGTGCTTGAATCTCTCCACTAGATTCTCCACGATCTTCTCAGGACTCAGCACTCTCTCCCTCTTCAAGCGCCCTCTTCAAGCACCCCGTTCAAATGTCTCAACTTCCTTCTTTTATAAATTTCCCAAGAGGTGCCTTAGAAACTCTTCAAAATGTGTCCAAATTCGATGTCTTCTCCAAGGGATGCCTCCTTTCACAAGTCTTTTAATAATATTTTCATTCCTAGTGGTCATAACCACCCTTTTAAGCTAATAGGGCCTCAAATGCCTCTTCAAATTTCAGCCAAGTGAAGAAAACTGTCAAATAACTGCCGCTGGAGCTTAAGTGCGGGGCTCTGGCGCTTAGGCACGACCTTCTCTATATACCTAGCGCTTAAGTGTTGGATCTGTCGTTTAGGCGCCAAAACACTTTTGCACAAATTTCACATTTTTTATCCAAATTTGATCATTTTTCACTTATTTTAGCATTTTTCAATTTTTTACTTGTTCCTAAAAGAAAAACACACAAATAATTTCTATTAAAGCGCAATATCTCAAAAATAGATATAAAAATGTGTCTAAAAATACTATATATTTTAGGAGTATCAAAATCCCCCAAACTTAAAATGTTACTTGTCTTCAAGTGACACTTCAATCTTTAAAAACTAACTCAAGTGACACTAATCTTTAAAAACCACAAATAAGGTCATCTCTAGTAGGAGCTACAACTTGCTCTCCTTCTTCAGAATGATCAGAAGCATTCCTTTTTGCTCATTCATGTTCAAGGGTTGAGCCAAGACTTCCTCTTGGTCCTGCTTTTGGTAGGTTCTATACAAATTGCCCTTCCCTTGTTAGATCTTGTTAATGAGTCATAGATCTTGATGATTCAGTGTGAGTTCTAAACTTGGTTCAAGAATGAGATCTAAAAGCTTCTATCACACCATGGATATTTTTGAAAACTTATATTCCCTTTGATCATTGATTTGCTGCAACACAGATTCTTTGGTAAAATTCATCACCCTCCTTCATCTCACCTTATATGAAAGATCTTTATCTAGATTATGAGTATAAACTCTATGCTCACCACACATTCAGGATATTAAATTCTTTTAGGATGTTGGGCCCCATATTTCTCATAAGTACATACAAGCTAATCAATTTTTTTTTCTTTTTTTTATATAGGAAAGGTGGAGGAGATGGAAGGGCGTAAGGTTTGAAGTTCTCGATGATTATCAACTGAACTGGAGCCATTGGTGAGCGGAAATCTCAAGCTCGTTAGGAGTTTTTGGGTTACAAAGTTTATCGGAGGGGGGGCAGGGGGGAGAAAGAGAGAGAGAGAGAGCGAGAGAGAGAGAGAGAGAGAGANTACAAAATCATATGAATTACATTCTCATTCATACAACCTCATGTGATTCTTTCCATTTGTTGACTGAGACAATACCACCCCGACTCTTACATGTTCTCACAACAAATTTTAGCATCTAGATGGGCAAAATAAAGAAGTAAATGAAGTGCATGGAATTAAATCATCACAACTTCTTCCATCATTAAAGATTAATACTCTCCACAATATCCATCTAAGCTTTAATTACTTATCATTTTAAGGAGAAAGATAAAGAAACTACTCAGAATCTATGGAGAAAGCAAAACCACACTTTAGTTTAAAAGTAGAAATTATTGTCAAACCAACAAGAAGTCTCAATTAAAATAAAAAGTAGTTGAAAATCAAAGATAAAAACTTATCTCAAATCCTCCATCAAACTCTTGAAGTTCCTTTGAATCTCTTATCTTTTACAACACTTTATACTCTCAAAATAAAACTAAAAAAAGGAAAAAGTAAATTTGTGGTGCTTGAATCTCTCCACAAGATTCTCCACAATCTTGTCAGGACTCAGCACTCTCTCCCTCTTCAAGCACCCTCTTCAAGCACCCCGTTCAAATATCTCAACTTCCTTCTTTTATAAATTTCCCAATAGATGCCTTGGAAACTCTTCAAAATGTGTCCAAATTTGATGTATTCTCTAAGGGATGCCTCCTTTCACAAGTCTTTTAATAATATTTTCGTTCCTAGTGGTCATAACCACCCTCTTTAGCCAATAGGGCCTCAAATGCCTCTTCCAATTTCAGCCAAGTGAAGAAAACCAACAAATAACTGTCGCTGGAGCTTAAGTGCGGGGCCGCTGGAGCTTAGGCATGGCCTTGTCTATTTACCTAGCGCTTAAGTGTCGTATCTTTTGCTTAGGCGCTAAAATATTTTTGCAAAAAATTCACATTTTTGCTCTAAATTTGATCATTTTTCACTTCTTTTAACATTTTTCAATTTTTTACTTGTTTGTGAAAGAAAAACACACAAATACCTTCTATTAAAGCGTAATGTCTCACAAATAGATATAAAAATGTGTCTAAAAATACTATATATTTTAGGTGTATCAGTCATCTCCAGTAGAAGCTACAACATGCTCCCCTTCTTTGGGATGATCAGAAGCATTCCTTTTTGCTCCTTCATGTTCAAGGGTTGAGCCAAGATTTCCTCTTGGTCCTACTTATGGTAGGTTCTATACAAATTGCCATTCCCTTGTTATATTTTATTAATGAGTCATAGATCTTGATGATTCAGTGTGAGTTGTAAACTTGGTTCAAGAATGAGATCTAGAAGCTTCTATCACGCCATGAATATTTTTGAAAACTTATATTCCCTTTGATCATTGATTTGCTGCAACACAGATTCTTTGATAAAATTCATCACCCTCCTTCATCTCACCTTATATGAAAAGATCTTTATACAGATTATGAGTATAAACTCTAGGCTCACCACACATTCAGGATATTAAATTCTTTTAGGATGTTAGGCCCCATATTTCTCATAAGTACGTACCAACTAATCAATTTTTTTTCTTTTTTTTTATAGGAAAGGTGGAGGATTGGAAGGGCGTAAGGTTTGAAGTTCTCAATGATTATCTACTGAACTGGAGCCATTGGTGAGCGGAAATCTCGAGCTCGTTAGGAGTTTCTGGGTTACAAAGTTTTTCGGAGGGGGGGGCAGCGAGGAGAGAGAGAGAGAGACACACACACACACACCTTTCTTTGAACATCACTTTCTTTTTGTACAAGAAAATAAATACTAAACAATATATTCAGTACTGTATGACTCCCATCCATGGTGACTAAGTGAAAGGACTGTGATGTTGAAGTAAGACAACGCTTTTAAAGATGGAGGGACATGTGTCTTCGCTGATATTGAAAATCATTTCCATTAACTATAGCTCTCTAGGCGGCTAGGCTGCCCGTATGGCTGAAAGAGATGAGTCGTGCCACTTTGACAGCTGGGCTCGATTCAACCACTTCAGCAGGTAGGCGCAGAAGTATGCTTTGCTTCTGTGCAAATTTAGACATATTTATAAGACACTTACATATGAACATAAGAGGGATTTTCTGAGAAACAATCTTTGACTAAGAAAAATGCTATTTATAGCAATTATTAATTCATCACATTTTTTTTTTAAATATTAGCTTTCATATTCAATCTTGACCACCCTAGCTTGTCAAACGTGTAGTAGTTAAATTATTAAGTCGNCCTTTCTCTGAACATCACTTTCTTTTTGTACAAGAAAAAAAATACTAAACAACATATTCAGTGTTGTATGACTCCCATCCATAGTGACTAAGTGAAAGGACCGTGATGTTGAAGTAAGACAGCGCTTTTAAAGATAGAGGGACATGCGTCTTCGCAGATATTGAAAATCATTTCCATTAATTGTAACTCTCTAGGCGGCTAGGCTGCCCCTTTGGCTGAAAGAGACGAGTCGTGCCACTTTGACAGCTGGGCTCGATTCAACCACTTCAGCAGGTAGGCTCAGAAGTATGCTTTGCTTCTGTGCAAATTTAGACATATTTATAAGAGACTTACATATGAACATAAGAGGGATTTTCTGAGAAACAATCTTTGACCAAGAAAAATGCTATTTATAACAATTATTAATTCATCACATTTTTTTTTTAAAATATTAGCTTTCATATTCAATCTTGACCACCCTAGCTTGTCAAACGTGTAGTAGTTAAATTATTAAGTCGGTTCATGAACGGGCCAATTTATGTTTCAATAATGTTTATATTGTAAATATTAACTTTTCTAATAAGCTAACCTACCGAATTATACAGCTGGTCCTTCTAACGTATTTCACGTAGAAATCAACTGCCATATTTAGGCCTTTACTTGATCAATAAAAGAAATATTATCATTCATGGTTTAAGTATCAATAAAATCTATGCTTTAAATTATTGTCATCTATGAAATTGTATGGAGCAGATTATTGTGGCTAAAGTATTAACTAGTACTTATTAAAATTCGACTGCAAGGCTCCAATTATATGTGATCAGAAAACTTATGTGCCCCTCACATTCAGCACAAACAAACTTATTANTTATGCTTTAAATTATTGTCATCTATGAAATTTTATGGAGCAGATTATTGTGGCTAAAGTATTAACTAGTACTTATTAAAATTCAACTGCAAGACTCCAATTATATGTGATCAGAAAACTTATGTGCTCCTCACATTCAGCACAAACAAACTTATTATTATGATTTGCTTAAGTATATTCCACTGCATTTTATCAAATAAACTCTAAAATAACATATAAATTCCATTCTATGAATTGCTTCACACGGTCTATTCATCTGAGGCAGAAGCAACTCACGTAGTTTTTCTAAATGTAAGCACTTAATTAGTACCATGTCGCGTACAGAAGGGATTAATTATGTCTTCTTTGTTGTGTCTGATGGTAGCGCAGATGAAAACAGTACTTTTTTTATTTGCTGCATTAGGTTTCAGAGGAACTAGGACTCCTGATTATTCCATGTTTAAATGATGCTGCATCGCATGATTATTTTATAGAACGCAGCACACAAATGAGGAATAAAACTGACACAAATAGAGCACAACAATTTCAAGTACTCCACCCAAAAAAAACTATGATAGCATATTTGTCCTAGCACTTATACAAAGTTGCAGAAAATAAATGAAGATTCTTTCTATCAGCCATAGCTGCTCCTACTGCAGCTGGTTTTTATACGACAACAATAATGACAGTAAGAGTTTATCACACTAAGTGGGGTCGGCAACATGAATTTTTTTTTTTTTGGGTCTTGTTGAGTGTCATATTTTCATTTAATTATAACAAATTAAAATTACCTTTTATACAATAAATCAAAGTCTATTTATGTACATCTCTGTCTTTCTTAACATAAGTCAAATCTAAAACATTTACTCTTTTAACCGGATCATCAGATGATACTTAATGTGACCAAACCATCTAAGACGACTCTCTCTAATCTTGTCTGCCACTGGAGCCACACCAACCCTTTCATGAACAGATTTCTTTCGTATTTTGGCTTTAAGTGTAAAGACACTCATTCACCTAAGCATTCTCATCTCTTCAACACTTAATTTGTTTTATATTTCTCTTTTAAAGGCCAACATGCTATGTCATAAAGCATTGTAGGTCTCACCACCATTCTATAAAGTTTTCCATTAAGTCTAAACGGGACTTTTCTATCACACAATAGGCCTGAGGCATCCCTCCACTTCAACAACCAAACCAAATTCTTCTAACATGTCAATCTATATCACAATCAATTAACAATAATCTGAGAAATCTAAATGTACACATATTTTTGTAATTTGATCACCCATAATTACAACTCTGTCATTAGTTCTAGAATATCTACTCTCCTAATACTAGTTTTATACAATTAAAGTAAACATTAAATAAATGCATCATGGATTAGGTAATGCAAAAAAAGAGGTTACAAGAAGAGAGAAAGAGATTAGTGATTCGAAGTAAATCATTAAATACTAAATTATCGGGCCTTTGGATTGACGCAACATGAGGGAGTTCAACAAAAGAGAATTGGAGAGAGTTTGGTGATTCAGATAATAAGAGGCAGTGAAAGGGAGGAGCGAAAGAGAGAGAGAGATAGATAGATAGATAGATAGATAGATAGATAGAGAGAGAGAGAGAGAGAGAAGATAAGCAACCTCTCAAGCAAAAAATTGATGTTCGATATGTATATATATATTTTTTCTCTTATGCTTTTCCCAATTCCCCTTCTAGTCATGATAAGATCAAGGTAGTATAAGATAAAATTGTGATCCTTATGGATTTACTTAAGCTTATCCTATGTTAATAATTTTGCCAACTTTGTGTAGAATGATCAAAACAATTTGTAAGGAGATTTAAACTTTTGTAATTGAATAAAATAGGTCCAATTAAAAATATTGGTAATAATCAACTTGCAAGGTTTGAATATGCTTGTTGCATGCTGATGTGTAGAAAAGAATGTTTGAGTTCCTTTAAGTTCTTGCACATGTTTATAGATGAAATTACACCTTAAAAAAGGATATTCTTATGTTTCCTTGCAGGTATAATAGGTATTAGAAGTGAAGCAAAGTGCAGAAGAAATGGAGCGAAGTAGAGGTGACTTGGAGATATGGAGCAACCGGGTGTCTGACACCTTGGTACCAACTTTCTTGGGAGCATAGGTGACTCGACTCGCAATTACGCAGATATTTATGTTCTTTAATATTCCAAAAAACTTGACCCAAATTATATTTAGCAGCTAGTGAGAACAAATATAGTATGATAAAAATTAAATAAATAGTTTTCTCACTGTGGTACTACGCAAGTATACGTATCATTTCAAATAATATATAGTTTATTTAAAAAGCCTAGTATCGATCACACATGAAAGCCAAAAAAAATTTAAAATAAAATGAAATACATATAAAATTTGACTTTAAGAAAACTTTACTTTAGATTACAACAACTATCTGAAGATAAAAATTAAGTTTACTAAATTCTACAATATGCAAGTAAAAGTAAATGTAATGACTTAGACAATATAAATAAAGAGACTTTCTCCTTGCCAATAATTCATAATCAGTGTAGGATTTCAAAATTATTTAGAAACTTAAGATGTTGTATTGTGACAATAGGGGCACACATATTCTTTACTTCTTTTAAATTGTGCAAAGAACATTAACTAATCTAAAGTTGGTGGGAGCATGTATAGTTGTGTTGGGTAGGTTCTAGTCTCTCCCTCCTAGAATACCCACTGTACCCTCTCTATAGGACCTACCAGTGACCATTAGTTGCAATCTCTAGACCAAATTAAAAAAAGAATATAGTCTGTCACTCTAGAAAAATCAATTCTACACCCATCCAATCTTATATTCCTATCTATTTGCACCCCCTTCTGACGATCGTGACTGCTCTTTCCAAAATTGAATGTGAAAATTAGAAGTCATGAAATCTTAGCCATTTCGGAACTATAAGTTCCTCAACAAGTTTTAACAATACAAGTGGTCAATTTGTAAAGTAAATGAAGGATTAGTAAAAATATCATCACAATTTTTAAGAATAAAAGAAGTTCTAAACAAAATCAGGATCACTTACTTAATTACAACATATTGTAAGGAGAAAGAAAAAAACTACTCAAGAAGCATGGGCATAACAAAAGAAATTATATTTATAAAACTTCAATCCAAAGGAAAAAACTTAAAGATAAAGATACAAATACTTATCTGGAATGTTCCTCTAAGCACTCCATTGAAGTTCCCTTACTTCTTTGACTTCAATAGCACATACAAGACTCGCAAATTCCAGAAATAATAAAAACTCACAAAGAAAGCTTCTCACACACTATGAGACTCAATAAATCTGACTCTCTTAGCCTCTTGGAATTAATCCATATTTATAAAGCTTCGAAAATGACCAAGCGATGCTTCAGACAACTCTTTAAAATTTAGCCTCATTTAATGAATCTTCTAGAAAATAACCATGGCGCCTAGGCGCCAACCAATTTCTGCATCTGGCGAATAAGCGCTAGTTCTGCTAGTTTGGTACTTTTCTTCAATTTAGGTCATTTTACTCCTTTTTGTTTTATTTTACTCCTTTTTGCTCATAAACTCTTTTTCTTGCACCTACAACAAAAAAACATAAAAATACCCTTCATTAAAGCCTAATATTCTATTAAATTGAGTATAAAATGTGCATAAAATTAGATAATTTTAAGGTGTATCAATAGATGCCAGTCTCAATGAGGGAGACAATGAGGTTGGCGCCTAAGAACTAGCCAGGTGGCGCATAGGTGCCACTATCATAACTAGTAGATAGAGAGTCTAACATCGCCTCAGCAACATGCATATCCACCGGAAGGGACTTCACCTCGTCCCCCCTTGGCTCTGACGGCTTGCACCGAACACCCGAGTCGTTGGAGCAGAAACTGACCAGAAACTCTTTCTTCCAATCTTTTATCATATTTTTCAACCCCAAGCAGATGGATTTTAATGCTATTCAAAAATCTAGCAAAGCCCTCCTTGTCAATCTTGAATGAATAAAAGTGGCTAAACAAGTAAATTGACAACGAGACGTGCTCAAGACTACAGAAAAGAATGAAGGTCGTTATTGCGGCTATGGAATTTGACAACACTTGTGCCAGAATGACCCTGTACGCGTTAAAAATGCTCCAAAGCTCATCACACAGGGGCAACTGGAGACCATAGTTGACTTGGTCCCAATAAAACACTAGATGCTTACCCAGATCATTCGTCGCCCGCACTGATCGAGACATACACCTGAGGGCCACGTCGTTGCCAAATATTTTTTTTTTCCTGCAACTCCTTCATGTCAATATTTATCAAGAAGGCTTGATCGACACCCTTAACAAAGCCAAAAAGGGTGGGAGAATATTTGGGAGCCATCCCAAGGAGCAAAATGATTCTAGAAGAAGATAGGATAAGAAAGGCCGAGGAAACAAAGAAAGAAATCGAAACGCATGAAGGGTAAATATCGCTCTCTCACCCTATTTATAGGGCAGATGTGTAAAAAGAGGTGTCATAAAATGATAAGTGTCACACCAATCCTTCATTACTTTTTTAATTATCATTTTATACAACTAACATTATGAAAGTGTTTTATAAATAGGTCTTTCAAGGCCTTAGTCCAGACATACCCTCTCTGAGTCAACCATTGGAGGATTAAATCCATTAAAATCTAGTATTAAATTCGCTCAATAAATACACCATATAGCCGCCATATTCCATTAAAATATTAATGCAAATCTAGTATTAAATCCGCTCATTAATTACCTTAAGAGTGGTTTCCATAACTATTTCTTTCTTTCTGTAATTGTAAAGATACATCCTTATAAAAGGGAGGCCATAAAATGAATAAAGGGACTTTATACCCGACTTCTCTATATGGAATTCTCTAACTACTCTACTCTCTCTCTCCTCCTCCTCCTCTCATCTCACTCTCGAGGCATGTATTTCTAAAAAAACAATTTGGAAGTCAACGTGGTGGATATCAAGTGGCTCAAGAAGATGGCATGTATGTCAACCCTTCAATGTTGATCTTCACTTTGTCTACTTGTCAATCTCGAGCACCTTTGGTTGGGCACTCAACAAACGAATCTGAGAAGCATCTTGCCTCTTGGGTACGTGTTCGGCGATTGACGGAGATGATGTATAAGAAATCGAATTTGCTCGGTCAGTTCACCAGCTTAACCCGATAACTCAGCCCAACCGATCAGTTCAGCGGGTAGTTGACTTATAGTCCTAAGAGATCTCCTGGATCAAAAATATGTGGATTGTGTCTACTAATGGGCTCTCAATCATGTGATCCTCAAGAGTTCAATTAGTGGTGCCTTTGTCCAAAAAGGCCCACTTATTTCATTACGGTNTAATTTACCCAAACAATCCTGGTGCGTTTTCAAAACACTACCGCACCAAATAAGCTGCCCCAAACAGAGCCTAAATGTAGAATTACGGCTTAAACGCCTAATTTCTTAAAGTTATTTCGAAATTTGTTCTATAAAATGGATCAAAATCAATTTCTTTATTTCGTCATACTGAATCAATCAAGAAAATTTTACATCACTTTGCTTGGATTCTGAACAGAACTTTTATGTATTAATTATAGAAAGATGAAAAATTAAAATTAAGCTTGACCAAATGCACATAAATGAAGAATACCAGATTAGTTGTCTTTAAGCTAGTATGAAATATAATAATATTGGCTCTATTATAACCATAAATTTATGAACTCAATAGGTGTTGGAGATTCGGCCCACAATTGAGTGGGACAAAGGGAAAGCCCTTGAGTACTTGCTGAAAGAGCTTGGTAAGCTTACGTCTCATCACCACTTCCATTTAATATAAATAAATTTTATTTTAATTATTAAAAATAATTGTATTGAAAAAAAAAAATAGGACTTTAATTTAATTTTAATTCCATTTATTTGCGGCCTTCAGGATTTGCCGACTGCAACGATATCCTTCCNAAGGTCAATTTAGCTAAGTGTGACAAAGCCCTATTGATGCAGATGTCAATAATTTTGCTGCCTCTAAGTCTCCTTCCTTACTTTTGAAAGGGCAAGTCTCTTGCTACTTTCACATGAGAAGCCATAACGCCAGTGTATGGTGTGCCACGTGGGAAGTGATGTTGATGTGGGTGTGCAAATCTTTCTTTTTTTAAGAATGTTGAAGATTGATGTTTGAAAAATAGAGGAGGTGTTGTCTATTTTGATACACCTGTCTTTCTATGCAGTCTATGCACATGAGCGTGTTCTTACTGAGATGTGTTATCGTGGAGAATACAAGACAAGAGAACATTGGATAGGCTTTGAAGGCTTCAATAGGGCCATATTTGATGTGAAGAGAATCACATTTAGGAAATTTATTTGATATAGAATACGTGAATGTTGAATTGTGATTTGTCTATGAATCACTCTCAAGGAATAGCGTGTAAGAAAGGAGAGGGGGAGAGAAAGAGAGAGAGATACAAATGAACAAAAATGAATAGTATTTAAATTGTTGATTAGTCCTAAAAAATCTCACTATTTATGAACGAGGAGGCACAGTATATGAAATTACATTTTGCCCCTACTTTAACGGAGGCCTTACAGGATTTTTTAGGTATATATATATATATATATATATATATATATATATATATATATATATATATATAT
>JXCR01138219.1:86201-98655 GCA_002079205.1 Phalaenopsis hybrid cultivar
AAAATAGGAACTCCTTTAGGTTTCTAAACTATTTAACTTGTTATTCAAAGTCAAATAAAAGTGTTTTTAATGTCATTTAGGTGTCAGTTATTCTTAATGACCAAAAACATGATTTTCTCTTTAATTCTCTTTGTTCTGCCTTTAGAAAATCACAAAGATTCTTAAATTGGTATTATTTAAAATTTCTTCCCTAGTCAAGAATATTTTTAAAATGATTTCAGTTGAAAAAACTAACTTAAAACTACTTAACATTTTTGTTAAAGATGACCACAAAGATATTTCATTAAAGAGTCATGTGAAAGTTTTATTTTCTTAAGTTCTATTAGATGCTCTTTATTTTCCTTTTTCTTTTAATTTTAATGTGTCAACCTCAACAATCATCTCAAGATGATTTATTTATTTTATCATCTTTTTCTTCTTTTCTTTTCTTTTTTTTTTCATNTGAATATTCTTAAAATGATTTCAGTTGAAAAAACTAACTTAAAACTACTTAACATTTTCGTTAAAGATAACCACAAAGATATTTCATTAAAGAGTCATGAGAAAGATTTATCTTCCTTTTTCTTTTAATCTTAATGTGTGAATCTCAACAATCATCTCAAGATGATTTATTTATTTTATCATCTTTTTCTTCTTTTCTTTTCTTTTTTTTTTTTCATATGAGAATTACTATGGTTGGTTGACAACATTTTTTTTCTTTTATTTTAACTATGAAGAAAGTTAGTGCTCTTTCAGAAATAAACCTCAAAAAGTGATTGTTTAATATCACAACTTTATGTTATCTTTTCGATTCAAAAATAAGAAAAGATTAAATTGGCTCAACAAAAAAAAAAACCAAAAAAAGACTTAAAATACCTTTTGTTTGCTACTCAATATTTCAATTACACCTTTTAATTATCTTGACATTTNCATATGAGAATTACTATGGTTGGTTGACAACATTTTTTTTCTTTTATTTTAAGTATGAAGAAAGTTAGCGTTCTTTGAGAAATAAACCTCAAAAAGTGATTGTTTAATATCACAAATTTATGTTATCTTTTCGATTCAAAATTAAGACAATATTAAATTGGCTCAACAAAAAAAAAACCAAAAAAAAAGACTTAAAATACCTTTTGTTTGCTACTCAATATTTCAATTACACCTTTTAATTATCTTGACATTTTTTAGGTACAACTAGAAGTTGTTTAGTTATGAAATCTCAATATTGAAATATTAAGGTTAATTTTTCATAAATTGTATTTATCCTCTTTAACATAACTTTTGATAAGCGAGTTGAATGAATTAGAATTTCGAGAGAGAGTTACCTTATTAAAATTTAATCATTTGCTGAGATATGTGAACTACTTTCAGGTTATAAAAAAGTACATATTTTCCACCCAAACTTGCTTTTTTTCCAAAACATGAGTGACAAGCTATAATGGTAAACTAAAAAAAGGTAAGTGCAAGAAAAAGTAAATTTAGGAGTAGTCACATTAATCCTAAAACGTCTATACCAAAGTTCAACAAGTATAGCATGATTGTGTATCATACATAAAATAAAGTAATAAATCAACATAGAATAAAAATATCTACAAAAATATGGCTCAAAACATGCATAATATAACACGTCATAGGAAATTAGTGGAGACAACAACACACAGACACAATACAAAACACTCAAGGATTCAGTAGTCACCTAAGCCACTGACACAACCTCCATGACTAACCTCTACAAAAAAAGCGGTGCAAGTACACGACTTGGCACAAGCACATGATTTGGTTCAAGTACATAATAATGCCAAAGTTTNAGCCAAATTCATAAGTTAACTACTACTTTACACTGTAAAGTGACATATTATGTTGTTTAAAAAGTTGCCATCACTTTTTTTTTTTTCATTTCTTATTTCAAATTATGTTAATAATGATTAGGATGTGCATTAATTAAGTGGACAAAACCAAAAATTGCATCAGTAGATATTGACATTCTTCAGTTTGTTTGATTTAATATGGCAAAACAGATTTGTTATTTTTTAAAAACAAAAAAAAAATTATATTTGCTTCATTTTATTTGACTAAATTTTGCTGCATTTCCACACATTCGAACCAGATTAAGGGTTTGTTTGGGGCAATTGCAGCTTATTGAATAATCTGCTGATAAGCTAATTAAATATAATCAACTGAAAAACTTTTTATTTTTTTGAAAAAGACAGACCGCTGCCAGAAAACTGTCACAGNTTATATTTGCTTCATTTTATTTGACTAAATTTTGCTGCATTTCCACACATTCGAACCAGATTAGGGGTTTGTTTGGGGCAATTGCAACTTATTGAATAATCTGCTGATAAGCTGATTAAATATAATCAACTGAAAAACTTTTTATTTTTTTGAAAAAGACAGACCGCTGCCAGAAAACTGTCACAGCACTTAGATAGGTACGGTGTGAAAACACTGTTGTCAGCGTTTTCAAAACACATATGCTGCCAAAATGCAATTTACCCAAACAGTCCTGGTGCGTTTTCAAAACACTACCGCACCAAATAAACTGCCCCAAACGGAGCCTAAATGTAGAATTACAGCTTAAACGCCTAAGAAATTTTAATTTCTTAAAGTTATTTCGAAATTTGTTCTATAAAATGGATCAAAATCAATTTCTTTATTTCGTCATACTGAATCAATCAAGAAAATTTTACATCACTTTGCTTGGATTCTGAACAGAACTTTTATGTATTAATTATAGAAAGATGAAAAATTAAAATTAAGATTGACCAAATGCACATAAATGAAGAATACCAGATTAGTTGTCTTCAAGCTAGTATGAAATATAATAATATTGGCTCTATTATAACCATTAATTTATTAACTCAATAGGTGTTGGAGATTCGGCCCACAATTGAGTGGGACAAAGGGAAAGCCCTTGAGTACTTGCTGAAAGAGCTCGGTAAGCTTACGTCTCATCACCACTTCCATTTATTAAAAATAATTTTTATTTTAATTATTAAAAATAATTGTATTGAAAAAAAAAAAATGGGACTTTAATTTCATTTTAATTCCATTTATTTGCGGCCTTCAGGATTTGCCGACTGCAACGATATCCTTCCAGTATATATTGGAGNATTTTATTTTAATTATTAAAAATAATTGTATTGAAAAAAAAAAAAAGGACTTTAATTTAATTTTAATTCCATTTATTTGCGGCCTTCAGGATTTGCCGACTGCAACGATATCCTTCCCGTATATATTGGAGATGATCGAACGGATGAGGATGCTTTCAAGGTGTGCCATGCTTTAATGACCGTATTCTAAATACTCTAAACTAATAATAACAATATATAATAAAATACAATAAAGTAATGATTTTAAAATTTTAATATTCAAAATCATTTAATGGTGTATAATGTATGCTTTATTTTTCTTATTTATATTTTTATTTTTTTTAATTGAATATATTAATGAGATATTAAATAAGCGGATCGANCAATGATCTTATTCTAAATACTCTAAACTAATAAAATATAATAATAATAGTAATAATAACAATATATAATAAAATACAATAAAGTAATGATTTTAAAAATTTAATATTCAAAAATCATCTAATGGTGTATAATGTATGCTTTATTTTTCTTATTTATATTTTTATTTTTTTAATTGAATATATTAATGAGATATTAAATAGGCGGATCGAAACCTCTATAAGATATAAGTTTCATTCACATATACATTAAATTAAAATGTATTGTAGTATGACTAACAATTTAATTAGTCTCTTTCGATGTTGACGTGTAACGATTATTCCTCTAATTAATTATGGAATTAGGTGTTGCGCGATCGTGGACAGGGATTTGGTATTTTGGTTTCCAAATTTCCGAAGGAGACTTGCGCCACTTACACCCTCAAGGAGCCTTCCGAGGCAAGTATTACTTTTTTTTTTAAATTCCAGTCGCTTAACGTTATTGATGGCCTTATTCGACTTTAGCTTAAGTATAAGCTATAATCAACTGAATCAATTTAATGATGGTACAGTGAAAAGATTCAAATGGATATAAAAAAATTAAGTTAAACATATAGAGCTGAATTTTCGCGGCTCGGTTTTAATCGACTTGAAACTAAATTGCATTTGGGGCGGTTATACAGTGATGGTGCGGTGCCTGGTTATAGTTTTTTTTTTATTTGACAAAATTGTGTTTTTTTTTTTTTTTTGCATTATTAAAAATCTGGGTTTTCTCATCAGACCTAGCTGCCTGATGTGACTGCGAGAAAGCTACGAGCCTACGATTTGACTTTTTTAAGAAAATGTTTTTTTGTAATAATCACCGCAGTTTTTTGAACATCTTTTTTTAAAGCAGATTCGCAGTTACTTCTTCAAATAGTTGCTATTGCCCCAAACAAATTTTAAGAAAATTAATGAAGTTTTACATACGTATGACTTTTATGTACTTAATATGTAACACTAAACTTCAATCTTTACATACACTCCACCTTATCTTTACAAGAAATGAGTATTCAGTTTTCTAAGTTAAATTTGTGATGTCTTTGATGTGATATGAATGATTTGGATGCTATAAATGCACAATGTAAAGCTTAGGTGTTAGATAAGTAAAATTGTTAGAATTGGGTGTTGTGTATGCAAACACCCCAATACTAAAATATTATTCAAAGCCTAAACAAAATAGATATGATGGCTATGCTCTGAAATAAAGAAAAATTACAGGATATACAAATTTGTTTAGTTGGAATCATCATTTTTTTACTCAATTAGTTCAACAAAATTGATACAACGAATGAGATCTTACAAAGCTGATACATAATGAATCAAAATCGTTCATGTTTAGCATAAACCATTTAAATCAACATTTTTGTAGGATCAGTTATATTTTTATCTCCACATTTTGAGCAGAAGTTAATAAGTTTAATCTATATTAATATTTAACCATACTTTTCACAGGTGAAGGAATTCCTGCGACGTTTGGTTGAGTGGNCCCAAATTCATAAGTTAACTACTACTTTACACTGTAAAGTGACATGTTATGTTGTTTAAAAAGTTGCCATCACTTTTTTTTTTTTCATTTCTTATTTCAAATTATGTTAATAATGATTAGGATGTGCATTAATTAAGTGGACAAAACCAAAAATTGCATCAGTAGATATTGACATTCTTCAGTTTGTTTGATTTAATATGGCAAAACAGATTTGTTATTTTTCAAAAACAAAAAAAATTATATTAGCTTCATTTTATTTGACTAAATTTTGCTGCATTTCCACACATTCGAACCAGAGTAAGGGTTTATTTGGGGCAATTGCAGCTTATTGAATAATCTGCTGATAAGCTGATTAAATATAATCAACTGAAAAGCTTTTTATTTTTTTGAAAAAGACAGACTGCTGCCAGAAAACTGTCACAATACTTAGATAGGTACGGTGTGAAAATACTGTTGTCAGCGTTTTCAAAATACATATGCTGCCAAAATGCAATTTACTCAAACAGTCCTAATGCGTTTTCAAAGCACTACCGCACCAAAAAGCTGCCCCAAACGGAGCCTAAATGTAGAATTACGGCTTATATTCAAAAACGCCTGAGAAATTTTAATTTCTTAAAGTTATTTCGAAATTTGTTCTATAAAATGGATCAAAATCAAATTTTTTTATTTCGTCATACTGGATCAATCAAGAAAATTTTAGATCACTTTGCTTGGATTCTGAACAGAACTTTTATGTATTAATTATAGAAAGATGAAAAATTAAAATTAAGCTTGACCAACTGCACATAAATGAAGAATACCAGATTAGTTGTCTTCAAGCTAGTATGAAATATACTAATATTGGCTCTATTATAACCATTAATTTATTAACTCAATAGGTGTTGGAGATTCGGCCCACAATTGAGTGGGACAAAGGGAAAGCCCTTGAGTACTTGCTGAAAGAGCTCGGTAAGCTTACGTCTCATCACCACTTCCATTTATTAAAAATAAATTTTATTTTAATTATTAAAAATAATTGTATTGAAAAAAAAAAAAAGGACTTTAATTTAATTTTAATTCCATTTATTTGCGGCCTTCAGGATTTGCCGACTGCAACGATATCCTTCCCGTATATATTGGAGATGATCGAACGGATGAGGATGCTTTCAAGGTGTGCCATGCTTTAATGACCGTATTCTAAATACTCTAAACTAATAATAACAATATATAATAAAATACAATAAAGTAATGATTTTAAAATTTTAATATTCAAAATCATTTAATGGTGTATAATGTATGCTTTATTTTTCTTATTTATATTTTTATTTTTTTTAATTGAATATATTAATGAGATATTAAATAAGCGGATCGAAAGCTCTATAAGATATAAGTTTCATTCACATATACATTAAATTAAAATGTATTGTAGTATGACTAACAATTTAATTAGTCTCTTTCGATGTTGACGTGTAACGATTATTCCTCTAATTAATTATGGAATTAGGTGTTGCGCGATCGTGGACAGGGATTTGGTATTTTGGTTTCCAAATTTCCGAAGGAGACTTGCGCCACTTACACCCTTAAGGAGCCTTCCGAGGCAAGTATTACTTTTTTTTTTGAATTCCAGTCGCTTAACGTTATTGATGGCCTTATTCGACTTTAGCTTAAGTATAAGCTATAATCAACTGAATCAATTTAATAATGGTAAAGTGAAAAAATTCAAATAGATATAAGAAAATGAAGTTAAACATATAGAGCTGAATATTCACGGCTCGATTTTAATCGACTTGAAACTAAGGGTCTATTTGAGGCAGCTGCAGCTTATTGAATAATCTGATGATAAGCTGAATAAAAATAATCTCCTGATAAGCTAGGTGCGGTGGCTATTGTAATTTTTTATTTTTTTTGGAAAAATCAGACCGCAGCCAAAAAGCTGTCATAGGTGCGGTGTGAAAATGCTGCTTTCAGCGTTATCAAAATGCATAAGTGCCGAAACGCAGTTTACCCAAACAGTCCAGGTGTATTTTCAAAACGCCACCGCACCAAATAAGCTGTCCCAAACGGAACCTAAATTGCATTTGGGGCGGTTATGCAGTGGTGGTGCGGTGCCTCGCCACAGTTTATTCTATTTGATAAAATTGTGTTTTGTTTCCATCATTAAAAAGCCGTGTTTTCTCGCCAGAACTGGGTACCTGCGGTGACTGTTAGAAAGAAACAGTCCGACTTTTTAAAGAAAATGTTTTTTTGTAATAATCACTGCAGCTTTTTGAACGACAGTTTTTTCTTCAGTAGATTCACAATTGCTTCTTCGAACATCTGTTGCTGCTTCAAACAAACTTTAAGAAAATTAATGAAGTTTTACATGATATGACTTTTATGTACTTAATATGTAACACTAAACTTCAATCTTTACATACACTACCCTTATCTATACAAGAAATAAGTATTCAGTTTTCTATGTAAAGTTTGTGATGTCTTTTATGTGATATGAATGATTTGGATGCTATAAATGCACAATGTAAAGCTTAGGTGTTAGATAAGTAAAATTGTTAGAATTGGGTGTTGTGTATGTAAACACCCCAATACTAAAATATTATTCAAAGCCTAGACAAAATATATATGATGGCTATGCTCTGAAATAAAGAAAAATTACAGGATATACAAATTTGTTTTGTTGGAATCATCATTTTTTTACTCAATTAGTTCAACAAAATTGATACAACCAATGAGATCTTACAAGCTGATACATAATGAATCAAAATCGTTCATGTTTAGCATAAACCAATTTAAATCAACATTTTTTGTAGGATCAATTATATTTTTATCTCCACCTTTTGAGCAGAAGTTAATTAGTTTAATCTATATTAATATTTAACCATACTTTTCACAGGTGAAGGAATTCCTGCGACGTTTGGTTGAGTGGAGGCGAAATTCTCTAAAGGCTGAGCATAGGGTGGGTGTAAAGAGAAATTAAATATATATTGATGCGTGTATAATGTCAAAAATACTCACCTACTCACTGTGCATGGATAGAAAACTTTCTAGTTTGATGTAACTACTTCCTTCTTTCTATTTCCCTCGTTTTTATGGTGGGGGCATCTACGTGGGGCTCTCTTGCCGCATTATAAGAATATATAGAGGCTTTTGTATCTTGTAATAAATTATCTCCAAGTACAGGAAAGGAGAAAGTATCCATTCCTTCCTTTTAATATTTAATGTAGATGCATGTTCTTCATTTGGTCCATATATTTTAATTTGGCACGTATGTATTTCATTGACTAAACTGCTTGTTTCATTCAAAGGCGTTTAAATGACCAAAAAAAAAGGTCAATTTAGCTAAGTGTGACAAAGCCCTATTGATGCAGATGTCAATAATTTTGCTGCCTCTAAGTCTCCTTCCTTACTTTTGAAATGGCAAGTCTCTTGCTACTTTCACATGAGAAGCCATAACGCTAGTGTGTGGTGTGCCACGTGGGAAGTGATGTTGATGTGGGTGTGCAAATCTTCCTTTTTTAAGAATGTTGAAGATTGATGTTTGAAAAATAGAGGAGGTGTTGTCTATTTTGATACACCTGTCTTTCTATGCAGTCTATGCACATGAGCGTGTTCTTACTGAGAAGTGTTATTGTGGAGAATACAAGACAAGAGAACATTGTATAGGCTTTGAATACAAGACAAGAGAACATTGTATAGGCTTTGAAGGCTTCGATAGGGCCATATTTTATGTGAAGAAATTCATATTTAGGAAATTTATTTGATATAGAATACGTGAATGTTGAATTGTGATTTGTCCGTGAATCACACTTAAGGAATAATGTGTAAGATAAGAGAGGGAGAGAGAGAGAGAGATACAAATGAACAATAATGAATAGTATTTGAATTGTTGATTAATCCTAAAAAAATCTCGCTATTCATAAACGAGGAGGCACAACATATGCAATTACATGTTTCCCCCCTACTTTAATGGAGGCCTTACAAGATTTTTTAGGCATTTACATATATATATAGGCTTTTGACTCAGCCATCTTCTAACTTGGTTGGCCATGCTTAGTTGATCCTTGTTCAACAAGAATTGTCTGTCTCACGCCATTGAATCAGGGTTGCCAGTAGGTCCTCTATGTTCTTCGGGGCTTGGAGACTTTACTTGTTCGACTTGACTTTGTTGGTCGGTTGCGCTTGTCCAGTTGCCAACTATTTATCCCTGAAAAAAGAAATGTCGGATATTTTCTAAAATTACACTCAAAAGCAAAAATAAAATAGAGAACAGCATCAGATACAATTTACTGTTCTTCAATTTATGTAAAGCTAGCGTCCCAGTTTTTTAGGTAATTTGGTTGTTCGTAGTTTTCCTAGGCTTTCCCCTACATAATAGTTGTTATTAAGACTAGAAAGTCCTTATGCTTATGCTTATGTCAAAAAAAGAGTAAATTTTATGATGTTGAGGTTGTCTCAATCCCTATAGCATCCCGTATATTTGTTTTAATCCCTTTTCTAGGTTGAAAAACCAAGATAAAATATGCTTATTTTTACCATAATTTTTTTATTGATCATTTTATTCCTCTGTGCAATCGGCAGGAGTCATAGATCATAAAGTATCTAAACATCTTAATTGGCCAAATCAGAAGTAAATGAAACTTTATGGTCAACACAACAACAAAAAACCTGATTCATTAGAAAAATAATATAGGAAAAGAAATCATCTAAGAAAATCACAAAAATTACATATAATGAATCACAGAGTCGTGAAAGGAAAATTTGCTATTCATGTTGGAACAAGGAAAGGAAAAATAATTTCATTGAAATCATCATTTCAAGTAAAACTGACAATTAAAACTTACAGAAGTAATTTGTTCCCCTCTTCCAAAATGACTAACTCGTTTCTCATACAATATCCCTCTCAGAATATGTAAGAAATTACAAAGTAAAAGGTAGGAAACACTCTTAGCACCTCGACCCCAAGACAAGAAGTTAATCATGAGGAAAAATGCTATAAAGTCCTCTCTTTTTTATCTCCAACCATCTTCAAGTCTCTCCCTCCTAAAAGAAGTAATCCATAAATTTTGTAAGAAAGTTTTTTGTCAAAATAAATTCTCACTACTTTGGCGTGGTCATGCCGAAAAGTGGCATGGTCACACTAACCTTCTAAATCAGACGAGTTGGTCACACCACCTTTCTATGAATCTAGCGTGGTCATGCTGTTGGTGTCAATATCTTGGCATAGTCATGCCTCTTCCAAACATGGTCACACTGCTTTAGGACAAATTTATGAGGATTTTTCTCACTAAAAAATGCTCATATCTAACTCTTGTAACCTGCACAACATTAGCAAAATCCTTCCATAAGTGTAAATGTGTGAAAATTATGCGAAAATAACAGGTAAAATGTAGAATAAAAAATTAGTGAAATCATGTAAAATTGACTCATGTCAACTCCCCCAAACATACCTCATTACTTCCCCTCAATCAATCTCATAGCTTTGTTGGAGCCCCATGAGAAAATAGGAACTCCTTTAGGTTTCTAAACTATTTAACTTGTTATTCAAAGTCAAATAAAAGTGTTTTTAATGTCATTTAGGTGCCAGTTATTCTTAATGACCAAAAACATGATTTTCTCTTTAATTCTCTTTGTTCTGCCTTTAGAAAATCACAAAGATTCTTAAATTGGTATTATTTAAAATTTCTTCCCTAGTCANACTTTCCACCATTTGTTTTCTTTAAAGCCTCCTCAAATTCCTTAAATTCCTTTTTACTAACGATATTAAGATCACAAAGGTTGATCTTATTTTCAACAACTTTATTAAAAAATTTTATCAAAGTAACTCAGCTACCTATGTTGAATATCTTTTTCTAAGAAAAGTACTTTTTGATTTTCATCTTTAATAAACTAAAATAATGATTGACTTAATACTGATACAACAAAATAATGTGTTATTTTATGTATACATTTTATGCTTATTTTGGTGATAATTTTCATGTTTTTTGTTGCAGGTAAATCAATTTTAGGCATTTGGAGAAAAACGTAGAAAAAAAGGAGGAAATTTGGAGCTAAAATCGAGTGTTTCATAACCTCGGCACCATTTTCCAAAGAGATGGCGTCAGAGGCACCATTCTACAGAGAAATAGCGCCAGAAGTGCCAGAATTGCCGCTTGAAGCGCCATAATCCAGAGAACAGTGTAGACTTCATTAGGCTGGNTCTCGGCACCATTTTCCAAAGAGATGGCGTCAGAGGCACCATTCTACAGAGAAACAGCGCCAGAAGTGCCAGAATTGCCGCTTGAAGCGCCATAATCCAGAGAACAGTGTAGACTTCATTAGGCTGGCGCCAAAAGCGCCATAGATGAATTAAGACGGAGTTATACCATTCGTGACTTTTTTTATCAATTTTTGAAGGCTTCAAATAATTCAAATATCCCATAGAGTGGTTCAATGCATCTAGATACTTTGCAAAGACTCTTTAATGAAGAGATATGTTTCTTAGATGAAGGGACTTGTCTCATATGGTTAAAAGATGTGACTTTTAAGAGAAAAATTGGAGGGAATTTTGAATTCTTTTAGAAAAAAGGCTGAACCTAATTAAAAAGAAGAGAAGCCTAGATAAGAAAGGAGGGTGAGATTGAGAGGAAGGTTTTGGGGTGTCAGAGAAGTCTTGAAGAAGAGAGGATTTTCTTGTAGGGCTGTAAGAGGAGATGGAAGGTGAGAGATTTCTTCTNTTGAGAGGAAGGTTTTGGGGTGTGAGAGAAGTCTTGAAGAAGAGAGGATTTTCTTGTAGGGCTGTAAGAGGAGATGGAAGGTGAGAGATTTCTTCTTCATTAAAATTCTAAGAGAGAATTGAGTGTGATTGTAAAGAGAAAAAGTGCTTAAAGGGAAATTCTAGAGATTTTCTTGGGAAAGAGTGTGAAATAAGTTGTGTTCTTATCTTTCTTTGTTTTGTAAAATTATTTTTATATATGAAATCTACGTTTTATCGTATCCTTCTCATGAATTTTGAGTAGTCTTCTTTATCCTTCTCCCTATAATGAGATATAGTTTTATGAAGAATTAGTTTTGTTTTGTATGATTTTAAATGTCAATAATTTGTGATAATCCGTACTTTAATCTTTATTTACTTTTCAATCTGGCCAATTGAAAGGTTAAAATTTGTTGAGAAACATATGATCCAAAAGGGCTATGCTTTCTACAACAAGGTTAGAGTCACATTCAATTTCGTGGTTTAGAATGTAATCTACGGATTTACATGAAAATAAATAGGGAAATATACTTTGATGAGCGCAACATTGGAGATTTTAAGGGGATAAATTAAAATCTCCAATTTGGTCTAGTTGCTTGGAAACTAAATTGGGATTGTTAGCCCTTAGGCGAGGGAGAAGTGAGAGCTGTGAAGTGGCATTCAATATCCTCTCAAACTAACCATGAATTTAGGGACCAAACTCTAGATTAGTCAATGTTCTTTATGCACTCTCAGTGGGTAAATAATAGGATTTCTCTTATTTGTCACATTACAATTTTAAATGTATTTT
>JXCR01138223.1:0-37290 GCA_002079205.1 Phalaenopsis hybrid cultivar
AAATCCCCATTTTGGGTCCTTATGTATTGGTTTTAGCAAGGATATTGTGAGAATATCGTGTATCCTAACTTCAAACCAACACCTAGGGTCAATCCTAAGGCCAAGTAGTCTTATAGGAACTCTTCTTGAATTCTCTCATAATGATCTTACCTACTATATGCTAGAGGCTAAGATTAATATGTGGAATTTCAAGTTGAGTAAAGAGAAGAGTTTTGAATTTCTAATGACGGGGGTACCTTTTCTAGTTTTTTAAGACTAGTCAATAGGAAAGTCTTATGGCTAGACCCTAATGGTGAAGGTACCTTTTCTAGTTTTCTAAGACTAGTCAATAGGAAAGTCCTATGGTAGACCTAGGCTTGGTACATTTTCTAGTTTTCTAAGACTAGTCAGTAGGAAAGTCCTATGGCTAGACCTAGGCTAAAAAATTTCGAGACCTCAACCAAAAGTGAGGTCAACAAATGGACCCCCAATAGGTGTGGTGTGCTGGATCTTCTAAGACTAGTCAATAGGAAAGTCCTATGGCTAGACCTAGGCTACTAAAGAAGTTTCTTAGACCCAACAAAAAGTGAGGTCAACAATATCGCTCAAGTAATACAGGGCTCGAGTGGAGTCCTGGTTATCGATCCCATAGGGAAAGTTACGAAACTTTAAATTGTAAAGCATAATATAGAAATCCAATGTTCAAATCACAACGCACGTACTGTAAATATTAAAGTTACTAAAGTGTAAAGATGGTTAAACATTTAGTTTTACTAAAGATACTTTCAAAGCTTCTAAACAAAGTTATCTAACACAGAACAATTTTTTTTATTGAAAGATTCAAATATGGAAAAGGAGTCCTCCCCCTTACAATGATACTATGGTGAGTGAAAGATAAAGATTAGCAAAGACCATATATTGTGTGAAATAAGAGCATATCTATTTTATAGCATCTTCTGAGTGGTATAAAGAGCATTGGCTAATTCTAGCTTTAGTACCTTATTCATGGTTAGGCTGGTAGGATATTGGCTCTCACTCAAGAGCTCCCACTAAGACTGAGTTAGGGATTTTTGTATGTCACTCTAAAATCTTCAATTCTATGGCTAATAAAAAATATTTTCCTATTTATTTGCATTCAACCCCCATGAACTTTACCATCCATGGAATTTGAATGTGATCTTCACTTTTGTTGTAGAATACATAGTCGTTCCAGATTGTATGTTTCACAACAAGTTTTAACAATTCAATTGGACAAATCAAAATGTAAATGAAGCACAAAGTGTAAAATCATCAAAACATTTTAAATATAATTTGACACACCCAATCTAAATCATCACTTCACCATATCTCATTGCAAGGAGCATGATAAAGATATCTACCATAATTCATGAGAAAGATACGACAAAATAAGGATTTTATATATGAAAGCATTCTCATACAAACAATAAGAATTAAATACAACTTATATCAATTTCATCCTCAAGGGTGGGCTAGGTGAGTCTAGTGTGGTCACTAGGGTGGACTTGATGGCTGTAAAAGTTTCGGCATGACTTGGTCAATTTTGATGCATGGGCTCAATTTGGGTAAAATTATTTTGAAGTTGGAGCTATCCATGACATTGCACTCAATTTCTTGAGTAACTTGTGGTAAATTATTGTCATAAATAGTTTATAAAAGCTTTGGAGTGGTTTTAAATTGATTTAGGAGTTCAATTTGGTGATATTTGATCATTTAGTTAATTTGGAAATGTTGGGTTGGACTTAGGGTTAGGCTAGGCTAAATTTGGGCTAAGTTCAAATTGATGAATCAAAAAGGTAAATGGGAATTTTATAAAGAGTTCTCAACATCAATTAGGTGCCAATTTTGGGGTTAGGGCATTTAATTTAATGGAATTTGGGCACATGGCTAAATTTGAGTAAATTTAGGAACTTTTGATTTGGGTTAAAGTTGAGTGAAATTGAAGCTTGAACAAGGCTAATTGAGGGTTCAATTTAGTGTGTAGGAATGTTATAATGGGTTTGAGATTCAAATTGGAGCATGTGCGTGGGCTATAAGGTTCAATTGGGTGAGATTAGGCCACATGGTTAAAATTAGGGATTTTGGTTTAAATTGAAATTGGGTTCACAACATGAGTCAAATGGACTTGGATTTGGTTTTAATTGAGTTTTTTCATGATTAATTTGAGTTTTGAAATTGGAAAATATTGGAATCAAATTGGTGGACATTTGGGGTGAATTAGGAAAATTTGGGGCCTTTAAGGATAATTTGGGGATTTTAGTCAAAGTTGGTCAAATTGGCCAAATTGGGTATATTTGAAGATTCTAAATTGGTTTTGGGGACATTTTAAATGATTTTGGGGGTTTTGGAAAAGTTTGGGCCTCTCGGGTTATTTTGGTAATTCTAGTAATTAGAGGGGTTATTTTTGTAATTTTGGAAATTTGAGGATGTTTTGGGCAATTTGCGTGGTTTCAAATGGTTTGAGATGATTTTCGAACAAATTTGGGTATTTTGAGTGAAATTGAAAATTTTGGTCAAACTTAAGGTTTGGGGGTGTTTTGGTAAATTAGGTAGATTTGGGGGGCAAAAGACTAAGTTAGGTATTTTGGTGAAATTGAGGTGCCAATCCCCATATTTGTGTTATAGACCAGTGAAGTCTCTGTTTGGTTCCTCTATGTACTGGTCTTATCTAATACCCTAGCATAGGGATAGTGGGTTTAGGAGACCAGCTACATGAGTCCCCGAAATAATCAAGGGATCAAAGTGAACAATTTTGGGTTCAGGGTTGTGAGTGGGAATGTGCAAGTGAGTGATAGTGCATGCACCAGCTTATGATCAACAACCGAGGGATGGCCCCAAGGCCAAACAATTCTATGGAGACTCCCCTTGAGCTTTCCCATGTTGGCCCCACCTACTAAGTGCTAGAGGTTAGGACCAATGTGTGGAACTTCAAGTGGAGCAAGGAAGAGTTTAGAGTTTCTAAAGGAGAGGGTTGATTTTCCAGTTCTCTAAAATTAGTCAACTGAAAAGTCCTATGGTAGACCCTATGCTATTAAAGAAGAAACTAGACCTCAACCCAAAGAGAGGTCAACAGTTGTAACGAAAATTTTCATTGGTGATTTAAATAATTGGAAGGGTCCTGAATCTCATCTTGGTATATCTCTATGTTATATGGATGATTTTCTTCAGCAAATCAAAGTAATTTCAAATGACTTCTAAAATATCTAAAGTTTTATAAGGATGTCCAAAGAGTGACTCCACGCAACCTAAGAATCTTTCAGATTATTTTGAATTCTATCGATCCTACTTCATTGTTAAACTAATCATTCTAAGTTGAGTTAAAGTTGCATTTTTGTGTTTAAATTTTTGCTCAATGACTTAACTAACTGATGAACTAAGGTCAAGTGATTAACTTGAACATTCAAATGAGAGTTAAGTGAGTGAACCCTGCTTGGGGTATGCTTATAGCACTTAGGGAATTCACACTCAAACTTGAGCTTGTAGTGCTATAAAATGTTTCATTATCAATTATGTGCTTTGTAATTAATTCTCAAATGTATTTTGATCAAACCTAATTCACTAACAAGCTCTTCAAGGGTTCAAGGGTAAATTTGCAATTTTAAAAGGTTTTAATAAGTGTATTTTATCTTTATTAAAAGTCTGAATTTAGTTCACTCATTGATTTAGGGGTTTCAAATCAGTTGTTAATTTATCTCTAAATTCATCCCATATACTTTAGAATCATTAAAACTCTACTTACTCAAAATCTCAATAATTTGGATAGTTACAATTTTACCCTTCTTTTACAAAAGTAGTGAGTGAGTTGCTAAATTCATGTCATTTTTATTTCAAACATTCTAGCAAGTTAATTATCATCATTTAATTCCCTCCCTTATGGTTTCATCCTTAAAGTTTGGAGTAAAAGTGCAAAATCCCCAAAATTTCAAATCTACCATAGAATTCGAACACTCGAACATTCAAATTTTAAGTCAAATAGTCATGAGATTTCACTGTCCTCCTATTGAAAAGAGGAGAAATTGCAGTTGCCTAATTTTTATTTCTTGCTTTAGAATTATTTTGACTCAAAATAGGGAATTTCACATGATTATTAAGTTAACTACTCAAAATGAGTTCTCTATCCTTGTTAAATTTATCTGATGTAGCCCAAGGTCATGGTACTAATTAGAACAAATTTGGTGATTTTTCAAAATCTAATTTATTTTTTATAATTTTTATAATGAATTATAAAGGAAAATTAAATAGAGAACATACTTGCATCTTAAATCAAATTTTAATTTTTCCTTGGTTCCCTTGTCCTCAATGAACTCACAAACTTGATTTTCTATTTTTATGATTTATACATTATTATTAATAACCCAAAGAGTGACATTTTCATTTGAAACATGGGATTTTAAAGTTAAGGATGTTCTCTCACTTTGGAAAAATTAGGGAACACTCCTAGCAACAAGGCTAACAAACTCTCAAAATTTCAAGTAGTGATGATGACCATGTTATTTATTATTATTAAAATAAAATTTTGTGTTATTAATTAGTTTATAGAAAATATAAGTAAATATTTTTAATTCATAATTCATTAATTTTTTTTATCAATTCACTGAGCACTAAGATATTTTTGTTTTTTTTTTATTAAATTTTTACACAAAGGTATGATTTTTGGAATTTAAATCATTTTATTTGTAATTAATTGAATAAAAAAAACTTCCCATTTTATTTTTTAACCATGTGGCATGACCTCATACTAGGCACCTCCGAAGACTAAACACATTATCCCACCATTTGCTCTGATATCCACATCCTCCCCTCCTCAGCCACAGTTTAAAGCTCGAATACATCCCTAATAATATGAGAATACAACTATAATAACACCAAAAATTCAAAAAGCAATAAACACCACAAAACAGTGCAAATTACACCAAAAAAAACTTTAAAAAATAGAGTAAATAACATAGACATTGTTGATCCTCTCAAATATGACAATATACTTATACTATCAAACTTAAAACCTTAAGATCTCTATGGATTCTAAATTAAATTAAGTGTGGCTTGTTTTTGCACCTTCTTCTAAGTGAAGTGATTAAATCTATATGGTTAATTATGCGTGCAATGCTCATGATTTTCATAAAGCTCCAATATTAAAGCAAAAATGTAGCTTCCTTTTAAATACCTTTGTCAAAGAGGTGTGGCCTCAATTAAATGGTTGCAGAAGCCTTAGTTGAGTCTTACGAACTTGCTCCAAGCACTTGTTTCATTCAATAATAGGTCCAAGTAAAAAAAATTGACCAAATGATAGTTAAACCTTGGTCTTGAGCTAGGTTGGAGAGCTCAAGACAAAGGGATTTTGATGGGGAAGAAGGTTCTGAAGTGTTGTGAAGCTTATGGAACAGTTTATTTGAATCTTTGTTGAGGTTAATGTTGGAGGCCAAAAATTCCATTATTTTGGATTTCAAAATCAAGGCATGAAAGAGAGGAGGGGTGGCTGAGGATGTGGGGTATAAGTTGTTGAGGCTTGTAAGAGGGTCTGGGAGAATTTTATAGGGCTTTGAAAAGGTGTTGATGATGTTTATTTGTGGCCATGGAGGGGTCATTCTTATAGGCTAAAGGATGGTGTCCTATTGGTCATTTCAATGAGTGGTGCTGAGGTGGCAGAATCTAATGTTGAAGATCTAATGGAACTTAACCAAATAAGGTGGGTGAAGTTTCAGTTCTTTTTGGTGATGAGAGGTCTATCAGTTTTAGGATTTTCTGATGACCAAGGTGATCGGCAAGGCTAGGTTGGATGAAGTATGGCTGAGGAGGACTAATGGTGAAAAGTATTGCAAGCTAACTAGGTTATTGAATGGGTATGTGGATTGACAAAAAAAGTGGAAAGGAGCATGCTCAATTTGAGGGTCCATAGAAATTAGTTTGGCTAGGTTGAAATGATGGCTAATTCCCTGAGCTTAAAATGGGGCTGTGGTGATTAAACTTTAATTAAAAGATATTGGCTAATATTTGGTTTAAATGAACCACAAAATAGGAAAGATACCCTTGGCCAAGGGTGAGAGGCATGAAAAGAAGTTCCTCATTATTGTAACTCAAAGAATTTTCTATAGGCAATGAGTGGGGGACAAGGTCACTTGTCCTTTGCCATGATCATGTGAGCCAAATCAAGTGACTGAAGGAATCACTTAATCTGTTTAGGTGTTTTTGGGAAATGTTATTTGGGTGTATTGTAGTGTTATTTGTGGGAAAAAAAATAGTGAAATGTGAAGGAATAGTTGTTCAAGGCTTTCATAGTTCTTCAAAGTATTTGTGATGTTAACTTGGCCTTATATGGAATGGTATTATTGTGTTTCTATCGTAATTGTATTATGGTAGTATTGGTGGCAAACTACAACAAAAACCTCCCACAGTTAGCGTTATTTGGTGTTATATTGAGTTTTGTTGAGTTTTGTGGGGTTATTGGAGTCTTTTAAGTGTTTTTTGAGGTGTTAGTCAGTGTTATTAGATTTTGAGTGCTCGATATTATTTGATTGTATTTTTATTAGGAGTATTTGAATGTAGGACTTTGGGCAAGGCCAAATGGTGTAGTTTAATTGTAAAGAGGTGGAGTAATTTTGTTGTTATTGAGGGAAAAATTGGTGATTCTGTGTTCTTGCAGTGTACCGTGGTAATACTCGGTTCTATCGTCATCTATTTGGCAAAGATAGGAAGTATTGGAAATGGATTTTTTTTTTCATGGTGTTATTTTGTAGATTCAGGCTCCATAGTGTTATCACACAGTGTAGGCGGGTTTGGTGTTATTCACTGGTGTATTTTGGTTTTATGGTGGATGTATTATGGAACATTGGTGCGGTTCCTTAACGTTTTTTTGAGAGCATGGAGGTGGATTTAATATTTGTTAGATTGTTGTTATAGTGTTATTGGAGGTTTCTGGAGTGGTTTATGGATAGCGTTGAGGGATTTTGGCTGGTGGGGTTATTTGGCTCGGGTTGCTGTGGTACTTGTTGTTATTAGGCTTATTTTGGTGTTATTAACTTAAATTTAGCCTAAATCAAACCCAAATGAACATAAACTCATTTTATACTCCAATTTAATTCATATTCATAAGTCAAAGCATAATTTGTGACCCGGTGAACATTGGGCATGGTCAATTTGGCAAAATCTAGCTTGAACAAGGGATTTGATGAAATTAGGATGGAGTCAAGGTTGATTTGGGTTGAATTTGGAAATTTTGGATTTGAGAATGAAATTTGGTTGGAATGAATTAGATTCTAAATTTGGGTGGAATTTGAGGAAAATTTGGTGTTTTCAATCAATTTTGAGTGTAATTTGGGTGTTTTAATAAATAAACAAGGTAAATGGGTAGAGCTTAACTAAAATTTGAATTTTTATGAGCCCATTGTTGATTTGAGGTGGAATTTGATGTTAATTGGCTTTGATTTTGAATGTAGGATGGATTTAAAGTGAATTTAATGTGAATTTGTCAATTTGGTGTCCATGGTAGTTGTGTTCAAATTTTGGGTTTCATTTTTGGTTGATAATTTGGATAACTTGGAGCAAATTTTGTGAAGGAGAGTGCAGTGTATGTGAAGTAGTGACTAAGCCACCCGGGGTTGACCTAATGCCTATTGATCCTATGGAAACTCATTCTCGAGTCTCCACATGTTCGTCTCAACCACCCTAGTGTTGGAGGTATAAGATCACCCATGTGGCTTTCAATAAGAGTCAGAAAATATTTTGAATTTCTAGGAGGGGTGGGTGTCATCTCTAGTCTTCAGGAATAGTCAATAGAAAAGTCCTATGGCTAGACCCTAGGCTTCTAAAGAAAACAATCAAACCTCATTAAAAATGAGGTCAACAACTACTAAAGTTTCCTTGGTACTTCAAGTGTCTCTTACCATTTCTTCTTTTTGCTTTCGTTAACAACTATTTTTCTTTTGAGCATTTTCAATTTATAAATCAAAGTACATTTATGGAAGCTTAAACCTAAAAATATATGGAAGACAAAACCGCGGCTGATTGAGTGTTTTCTTAACTTTAGTTTCTTAAGATGTAATTAACTTAATGGAATAAACCTTATAGGAAGAAGAGGAAAAAATAACTACTCTAAACCCTATTTAGGCTTCAGATTAGATAGAGGAAATAAACTATCAGGTTTACTCACAGACCACTACGAATTCCAATGTTCTCTTAGTTCAAATAACTAAACGTGTCGTAAAATTTGTACCTTTCAAGATGGTTTACTACATTCGACGATGTGCTTGACTACCTGGAAAACCCAAACCTTCAATTTCGCATGGCATTCAAAATCCTCATGTCAGTACAAGAATCAAAGATGAAGGGACTACTCACATACATACTTCACTTAATAAATATCCCCAAATTTACTCATACTACTTTGAGTTCATTCTTGGCCATTCATTTCATATCTATAACCCATTTAATGAACCCATCATGTTGGAATTAAATCAAAATTTTTTTAAGTGAAGGTTGAATCAAGTTAAACCCATTTTTACATCTTGTTTGATGCTGCCTTCTATTTAACAATTCAAAGTCAATTTAATACCATTTTGAGCCCTTCTTTGTGTTGAGCTTATCAATGAAATTTCAACAATGATTCACTGCATTTATGAGCCTAACTTGAATTGATCTATAAGCTAATTTTAAACACAAATGGAACTATACTTGAACTCAATATTGAATCACATTCAAGTAAATTATAAAACATTTTCATTAAATTGATTTTAGCTTTTCAATGAGCTAGTCCTCTTGCTAATTTATTTTGGCCAATTCAGCCACACCAAGACATACTCTTGTGATCTTTATCCAAGTTTATGTTAACTCATACAAACCAATTCTAGAAACTTCAATTGGTTGAGCTAACCTTTCCCTTAATCAGCTTTGAACAATGCACCTTCCTATGGCTCTACCCAAAACCTAGTCAACTGATTCTAATAACCAACTGATACACTAAAATAATATGTTTTTTTAAATATATATTTTATGCTTTTTTTTTGTGATATTGCACTTTAAAGAAGGGTATTTTCATGTTTTTTTATTGCAAGTATATAATTTTAGTCATTTGGAGCAAAAGTAGCAAAAAGGTCTAAATTTGGAGCCAAAATAACAAAGTTTTGAATTCTGGCACGTGATATGCCAGATTGGCCCAAGATGCGCCGGATCCACTATATGCGCTAAAACCTAGAAAAGTGTGGTCTTCAGCAAAATGGTGCATGATGCACTGGATTGGCATGAGTAGTGCCATTTGATTGAGAGTTGGCGCATGATGCACCAGATTTGGCTCCAGGTGCGTCAGGAACGACTTTTTACAGATTAAGGCCATTCGAGATAATTTTGTGGGAACTTTCAAAGGTACACTTATTCTAAACACCCCTTGGAGTAATTTAAAGAATTTAGTCACTTTGGAAGGTTGTTTTATGAAATGATATGTCTTTTGGATCAATGGACATGTCTTTTGAATTCAAAAGAGTTGACTTTTAGACAGATATTTGGAGGGAATTTTAAATCCTTTTGGAGGGATGTCACCTTTAATAAAAGAGAATAAAGTCTAATGCTTGAAGAGGAGATAAGTTTTGGGTGTGATGTGTTGCGTGAATAAGGATAGTTAGAGAGAGAAAAAGAGAAAGTCAAGGGCTTGGAGATTTACTTCAAGGATTGTAAAAGGAGAGGGAAGATGAAGGATTTCTTTGTCATTACCCTTCTAAGAGGGAATTGAGAGTGCTTGTAAAAAAAGAATGACTTGGAGAGAACTTCAAGGAGTTTGCTTAGGAAGGATTATGAGATAAGTTGTTCCTTTTATTTTTTTTTGTAAACTTGTTTTTATATATGAAATTCGTGTTTTGTTGTATCCTTCCCATGAATTTTGAGTAGTCTTCTTTATCCTTCTCCCGACTTTGAGATATGGTTTTGTGAAGAATTGATTTTGTTTTATAAGGTTTTAAAGTTTAGTAATCTGTGATGATTTAAACTCTGATTTTCATTTAAATTTTGATCTGGCCAATTAAAATTTTAAAACTTGTTGAGAAACATATGTTACAAAAGGGCTATGATTTCTACAACATGGGGATAATAAAATTTGTTTTCATGGGAGAGTATTTCTTCGATGGAAATTCGTGCATATAAATAGAGAAAAATACTTTGCTGGATGCAGAATTGGAGATTGTCCAGTTTATTAGAAGCTGATGCGAGATAGTTAGCTCTCAGGGGAGGGAGTAGTGGGAGCTCTAGTGTGGTAGCCAACATCATCCCAGCCCAACCACAAAATTAGGAACCAAAATCTGGATTAGTCAATGTTCTTGATGCACTCTGAAGAGGGTAAAGAATAGAATTGCACCTATTTGGCACAAAATAATATATATATATATATATATATATATATTTCTTCAAATGCTTTTAATTTCTTCACAAACCATATACTCATCATAAAGGGGAAGGAGACTTTCTTAAATTTATACTTTGCATCGCAACATCTTAGTTTTAATTTTTTGTAATTTTACTTTTGGATGTTTAGCATTTAGTTTAGTTAACTTTATCTTTCAACTGCATTTTAATTAGCATTCACTTGTTACTTATTATTCAAACTTTGCACTTTAATTTTTGTATTTTGAAAATGGTACTTTACATTGTAATCTTAGGAACTTATTTATAGGCATTTTAATCTTCCCTGTGGGTTGATACACCAAAACAATATACTTTTTTAACTGCTTATTTTATGCTTATTTTTTGAGATATTACACTTTAAGGAAGAGAATTTTTTTTATTGCAGGTATATCTTTTTTAGGCATTTAGATCAAAAATGACAAAAAGAATGAAATTTGGAGCCAAAATAGCGAATTTTTTTATTCTGGCTCATGATGTGCCAGATCGGCACATGATGCGCCAAAATCCAGAAAACTAGCGCATGATGCGCCACGGAAAACTTTTCAAGTTAAGGCAGTTTGAGGCAAATTTTTGTGTGACTTTCAAAAGGACACTTGTTCTACACACCTCTTAGATTAATTCAATGCATATAAAAACTTTGGAAGGTTCTTTTATGAAGGGTTATGTCTTTTGAATCAAATGACACATCTTTTGAATTGAAAAAAGTTAACTTTTGGAGGGATTTTTTTAGGTTATTTTGAATTCTTTTCCAAAAGAGGCAGCCCAAAATAAAAGAAAAACACTTCTCATTTGTCAAGTGAGTGGTGTGAGGCTAAGAAAAAGTGTGGTGTGAGGGAGAGAGAAAGTCGGCGAGAGTTAGAGATAGAGAGAGAAGAGGAGATTTTCTTCTACGTTTTTAAGAGAAGAGGGAAGGTGAGAGATTTCTTCTTCATTACACTTCTTAAAAAGATTTGAGAATGATTTTAAAAAAAGAAAGGCTTGGAGAGAACTTTTAGAGATTTTCTTGGGAAGGATTGTGAGATAAGTTTTATTTTTATTTCTTTTGTTTTGTAAACTTGTTTTTATATATGAAATCCATGTTTTGTCGTATAATTCTCATGAATTCTGAGTAGTCTCCTTATCTTTCTCGCTACTTTGATATATGATTTTATGAGGAATAACTTTTATTTTCTACGATTTTAAATGTTAATAATTTGTGATGATTTGAAATCCGATCTTCATTTACTTTTTGGTCTAGCTAATTGAAATGTTAAAAAATGTTAAGAGACATATGTTCTTAAATGAGATGTGATTTCTACAATATAAGGAGAATCACATTTGACTTCATGGGAGAGTTTGTCATCCATGGGATTAAGTGCAAAAAAATAAGGAAATATACTTTGTTAGAGGCAAAATTAGAGAATTTAATGTGACAGATTAAACTCCTAAATTTGTTCAATTTCATTAGAAACTAATGCAAGATTTTTAGCCCTCAAATGAGGGAGTAGTGGGAGCTCTAGAGTGGCTGTCGGTATCCTCCCAGCCTAACCACGTAGTTAAGGACAAAACTCTCCATTAATCATTGTTCTTTATAGTACTTGGAATAGGGTAAGGAATAGCATTGCTCTTATTTGTCATAAAACAGTTTTTATATATATTTTCAAATGATTTCAATTTTATAAAACTTGATGCTCCTATTTAGTTTTATTTCTATATTTTTAGATTATAAAATAATTTTCATAATTTACTTTTAAGATTTTTTAACTTCCCTATGGGATCGATATCTAGGACTCAATTAGAGCTCTTTATTATGTGATATGTATACTTGCATTGATTTTAGAGGGGATTTTACTGTTTAAAAAGAGTTTTAAAAGATAAATTATTTTCATAAAAATATTTTTTGTTGGAATTACATTGCATATGTATTATATATTTGTCGTGTGTATGTTTGTAATAATGACAAATATTTGCAAAATTTTCACACTAAATCTTCCCCTTGCATCAAGTTTTTGGCGCCGTTGCTGGGGAAGTAACGAAAAATATTAATGTTTTATTTTATTTTATTTCAGAAAAAAATAAATAATATAAAAAAAGAGTGTTTGTAGTTTTGTTTGAACATTTTCTTTTTTAAGTGTTTTACTTGCCTTTTATTATTTGCTTTATTTTATTTACGCGTAGTGTAAGATCTGAAAATTTAGTACCTTACGATTTTGAACTAGAAAGAATTGTTAAAAAATCCAAAAACAACAGAAAGAGAAAGATCATTTTAATAAAATGACTTATAATTTAAACAATGCTGGAAATGAAAATAAAAAACATCAGAGACCCTTAATAGATTATGTTGATCCAAAAATGGATGAAATTCATTTAAGTATATCAAACCCTGCTATAGCTGCCAGTTCTTTTGAGTTTAAACCTGTTATTATCCAAATAGTACAAAACAACCTGTTTGGAGGAACACCAACTGAGGATCCTAACTTACACCACACTAGTTTTATAGAATTGTGTGCTACATTTAAATATGATGTAGTATCAAATGATGGTGTCATACTTAGAATTTTTCTTTTTTCACTAAGGGATAAAGCTAAAATATGGTTAAACTTGTTAGCACCTAGATCTATCAGAACATGGGGAGATTTATCACAAAATTCTTATATAAATATTTCCTACCTTCAAAAACTACTAAGCTTAGAAATGATATCACATCTTTTTGTCAGTTTGAAGTTGAATCAATTTATGAAGCCTGAGAAAGATTTCACTATCTCCGTTGAAAGTGTTCACACCATGCATTGTGTGATTGGTTAATAACTCAAACTTTTTATAATGGGTTGGTTGGATCTTTTTGATTAGTAATAGACGTTGTTGTTCGTGGATCATTATTGTCAAAACTATTTGAGGAAACATATTCAATATTTGAAGAGATGGCTACTAATAATTTTCAATGGATCTCTGGAACAACAAATTCAAAAAGAGTAGCGAGTATTCATGATTCTAATGCAATATCTATTTTAGTTGCCCAAATAGCTACTATATCAAACAAGATAGATCAATATGGTATGAACTATTTTTTGACAGCACCTGTACTTAAGGAAAACTCATTCGCATAAATGATAGAATCTTAATCTTCTTATGAGACTTTAAATGCAATAAATAGTCGTTCTAATAACCCTTATGCCAATTATTGTAATCCTGGATGGAAGAATCATCCAAATTTTAGTTGGAGTAACAATAACTCTAATGTTACAAATCAGCACTAGGGAAATAGTACTTCAAACCCTCTTGGGAAACTCCAACAATCAAGCTTATAAACCTTAATATACCCAAGGATTTAGTAGTTTGCAGAGTAAGGAGAAAATCTATCAATAGAAAAATTGATATTGCAAAATGGGTAGTCAATTACAAAGTCAAGGAGCTGCAATCAGAAACATGGAAAATCAATTGGGATGTATTGCTACCGTATCTAGCAATAAACCTTTAGGAACATTGCCTAGTAATGTTGAAGTAAATATTTATGATATAAAAAGAGAAAATTAAAGCTATTCAACTGAGAAGTGGAAAAGAGTTAGGAGATAGATTTCAAAAAGAAGTTGAAGTTGAAAATGATGAGGTGAAAAATAAAAAATTTGGTGAAGATTTTGATTTTGACGCAGAATGTTCAATTAAACCAATGAAAATCTTGATAGGAATTTAACATTTCTCCAAAATATGCATACTTCAAACATTCCCAGTCTTATTATAGGTGACAAGAATTTAATTCCAACAATTGAGAAACCTTCTGAACTAGAACAACACTTCCTACACGTTTGAAGTATGCATATTTTGGAGATTTATCTTCATTGCCTATTATAGTATCCTTAGAATTAACTGATACGCAAGAAAAATAGTTATTAGAAATTTTAAAAGGATATAAAAAACCATTTGGATGCACAGTAGTTGATATTAAAGGAATCAGACCTTCAATTTGTATTCATAGAATCTTATTAGAAGATCACATGAACTATAAGATGATATACAAAGGAGATTAAATCCTATGATGAAAGAAGTTGTGAATAAAAAGATTTTAAAATGTTTAGATGCTAGTGATTATGCAATATGAGCTGTTTTGGTGCAGAATTATGATAAGATTTTTAAAGTTACATACTATGCTAGTAAGACTCTTAATGATATTCATTTTAATTACACCACCACTAAAAAATTGTTATTAGTCATTGTGTATGCTTTTGATAAGTTTAGGTCATATCTAATTAGAGCTAAATGTGTTGTGCATACTAATCATTTGGCTATTAAATATTTGATGCAAAAGAAGGATGTTAAACATTGATTAATAAAATGTGTACTTCTTATGGAAGAATTTGATTTTGTAATACTTGATGAGAAACCGACTGATAATCAAATTTTTGATCATCTATCTAGGCTAGAACAAGAAGAAATACTTGACTTGGAGAGAGAAATTAATAAAACTTTTCTTGATGAACAACTTTATGCTGTAAAAAAATGGGAAATAACGTGGTATGTTGATATTATAAATTATATTATTAGCGGTATTTTGCCTTATGGTGTGATAAAGCAATAGAAAAAGAAATTCATTTATGATGCAAAATCATATTTTTGGGATGATCCTTATTTATATAAAGAATGAAGAGATTTAGTAATAAGACATTTTGGGAATAAATTCTGAATATCATAAAAAATGTAATGATTCTCGATTTGGAAGACATTTTGGGAATGATAGAATTGTTCATAAAATTTTATAATATGGGTTTATTAGCCTACTTTATTTAGAGATGTTAATATATTTATAAAAACATGTGATCGATGTCAGCGAGTAGGTAATATTTTAAAAAGAAATGAAATGCCTCTAAATTTTAATTTTGAAATTAAAATTTTTGATGCATGGGGATTGAATTTATAGGACCATTTATACCTTCATGCAAAAATATATACATATTTATTGGTGTGGATTACATTTCAAAATGGATTGAAGCAATCACTGTACCTCGATGTGATGCTCAGAGTGTTTCAAATTTTTTAATTAAAAATATTTTTACAAGATATGGAATGCCAAGAGTATTCATTACTGATGGAGGTTCTCACTTTGGAAATGCAGCAATTGCAAGATTGGTGGAAAAATATAATATAATGCATAGAATTGCAACTCCTTTTCATCCGCTTATCACCCCCAGGCTAGTGGTTTAGCAGAAATACCTAAACGTGAAATTAAGATAATTTTAGAAAATAGTGTTAGTCCTAATAAAATGGATTGGTCTACTAGATTAGATATTGCATTATGGGCATACATGATAGCCCAAAAGTCACCTTTATGAATGTCCCCATATAAATTAATTATTGGGAAGAATTGTCACTTGCCAGTTGAATTTGAACCTAAAGCTTATTGGGCGAAAAAAAAATTCAATTTCAATTTGAATAATGGTGGTGAGAAAAGATTATTGCAATTGAATAAGCTTGAGGAAATTAGGAATGAATCTTATGATAATGCGAGCATTTATAAGGAAAAGATAAAAGAATGACATCATCAAAAGATAATAAAAAGAGAATTTGAACCTAAACATAAAGTTTTATTATATAATATAGGATTGAAATTATTTCTTAGAAAATTGAAGTCTAAGTGGAAAATACTATTTAGAGTTATAAAAGTCTGTTCTATGGGGCAGTTAATATTGATGACCCGAAGAGTGAAAGAATATTTAAAGTGAATGGGTACAAACTGAAATTTTATTTTCATGGTCATAGACCAGCTTTTATAGAGATTGCAATGTTGAGTCACCTAGAATAAGACTGGGAATGTCGGTCTGCAAAATTAAACTAAGTGTTTTCTAGAAGACAACCCATATTTATTATTGTTTAGTTTGCTTTTGAGTTTGTTTTATTTGAAATATTTTATGTATATTTATGTGTAGTTCTTTATGTAGTCCGTGTATTTGATAAAGTATTTAAAAACATCTTTATTTGCCTAATTTTATGGAAAAATTGAGAATTTATTGGATCAAAATTGAAACAGCAACAATTGTGGAACCAGCATATGATGCGCCAGATTGGCACATGAAGCACCAAATTCCAGAGAGCTGGCGCATGATGTGCTAGATTGTCGCATGATGCATCGCATGCCCGAAAATGATTTAAAACATGTTAAATAGCAATTTTTGGTGATCTTTGTCGGTTTCTTCTCCATATAACTCCTAAAAACTGAATCCAAACAAAATTTTAGTGGGGAAAATGAGGGAAGATATACCACTTTTCAAATCCTATGGCTTCCCACTCTAAAAACTCTGCTAAATTTGGAATTTTTAACCGGAGAAAGTTTGTCAGTTTTGATGCGCAGAAGTTACATGATCAAGTGCTAGTGAAGAAGAAGCTTATAAAAGAAAGGGGAAACGTGAATCAAGGATTCAACACGTAAAATACTCAAGTAGAAGAGACTATTTTGCGGAGGCATTTGGAAGTACTTTGTACATTATTACCGTTATTATTGTTTATGTAGTAAAAGATCTTTTTGCAAATCTTCAAGGGATCAACCAAGGAATGATTTATGTGTGAGGCAGGTTTGTGCAGTTTACTCCTTAAAAAACAAATGAGATGTATATGATTGAGAATGTGTCTATCTGACATTATGCAAATTTGTCCCCTATAAGAGATAATTTCAATCAACTTTATTGCTACTTTATGGATGGAGATGCAAATTGGGAGGCTAGAGATGATGGAAATGTAAGTTTTCCCTCATAATTTTTAAATCTAGTTTTAAATGCCTGAAACTTCTTCATTTCAACAAAATTACAGCATACTATGAAGATTAGTAAGGTAAGAAAGGAGAGCACTACTTTAATCTATTGCATTAAAACCAGAAAGCCTATTAAGGTTGTAGTTATTACTGTGAAATCAGTTTTGGCTTTGATTGTCAATGGATATGTAACTCGACTTGGACATCCATCCATAAGTTTCCTACTGTGTAGTCAAGCGCAAGTACCTTATGAAAGTTGTGAAAAAGTGTTTCTTCCTTGGAAGCCGATGGATCCAGAACGGGAGATTAAAATATTGGATCAAGGATATTGGATGAAGGATCTCATAATTCATCACATGTTCAGCCTTACTATAGCTCGAGTGCAACTATATTGGAATGGGAGATTAAAATAAAAGGTTTTGTTGATGGATTAAGGATCTCATAATTTATCACCTGTTCAGCCTTACTATAGCTCGAGTGCACTTTTGAAGAAGTTTAAAAAGACTGAAAAAGAGGTGCAGAATCTCATGCATGTGATTAGGAATATTACTGAAATGGTGAATCATCTAGATTGGAGACTAAAGGAACATTTTTGAACATACCAGGTGTTTTGAAGATGGTTTGGTATGTATGTTCAAGAAACATGGCTGGATTGAGGAGGAAAATTCAACTGATGAATTTCCATTTCGTGCCTTCTACAACTTGTATGTGTACTACCAATCTATGGGAGATATCCAGAACTCGAGGTTCACTAATGAAGAACACATCCTAGTTAGGGGTAAAAAAGTTGCATTTACTATTGATCGGATCAAAACTTTTTATGGTTTGAGGGGTGTATTTTTTTATGAATATGTTGCATTCTTGATGACTGATTCATCACTTGATGAAGTGATTGTATTTTTGACTGATAGAGAAGGGGAGTGAAAGATTAAGAAGAACAATAGTCAACTTCCTTCCTTCCATGTTGACTATTCAGTCAAAAGTATGACACCACTTCATTTTCTGCAAGACTGTTGCTAACAAATCATTTGGCCGATGTTACAAATAATAGAGTTGTACTAAACTATTGCATTCAGAACATGAAGGCAGTAGATGTTGTAGCACTTATAGTTTAGCAAGCTCGAAGTATAGTTGGTAGTTCTACTACTAGTGGCTTGGGATACCCTGCCTTGATTTTCACTCTTTGTGAACAATCAGGAGTAGAATCTAATAAAAATGAAGAAAGATTACAGCCACAGAATCTGACTGGGAGGCATATGATTCAAAGAGTACAATCTTTTGTTGAATCTAGAGATGAAATAAGGGATATGCCCTCTACATCTACTGCAGAGGCATCTACTTCTCAATCTGCATCACTTGAAAGTATTATGGACCAACTGATGATTCAACAACTAGACATAGTTAATATTCAAACTCAGTTTGCAGAGATAAGAGAAAGAAATGCTTATAATGATGAATATCAGCAGAGGAGAGTTCAACATGATATTGATTTTTAAAATGTTATGGTAAGACATCTTAGGGGTGAATCTAATGAGGACTTTCTTACTTGCCCAAGTTTCACTCCTTATGATCCTTTTCATGATGATGAAGAAGAAGAAGAAAAAGATTTTGACAATGATGAGGAAGAAGATGAGGATAGATTTTTAAAAGTTTAATTTAGTGTATTTTGATGTTTGTTTGCTATTTGTGATTGTATTGTGATGAACTTTTATTTGAAACTTGTTATAGTAAAAACTTTTATGTTGTGTGTGAACTGAATCTGTAAAGTAACTATAGACTTTCACTTTTTCTATAGTTTTAGTATTTTCAGTTCAGTTTCAGCTTTTGTATTTCTATTTTTAATTCTCGGCAAGTTCTTTAGAATATGTTATGTTTTATTTAAAGTATTAAAGCCTGCATGTAGTTTTACAGTTATACCAAAGCCCGTTTTCATAGTCAGAAATCCTCTACAGGTCAATTTTTTTTTTCAAGCATTTGTTGCTTTTTTCACCAACTAAATTTTATACTAAAAATATTTTTAAAATAAGTTAAAAAGTTAAGTTTAGGGAAAGAAAATTTTATTTTGAAAAGAAGTAAACTAAATTTTATTTGTCCTCAATTAACTATATTTTAAAAATTAATTTAACATTGCCTGGGCTATTAAGCTTTAACTTTAAATGATTGTACTTTTATTTATAAATATTGTAGTAAATTTAGATAAAGAATTTTTAAAAATGAAGGTCAATATTCTAAGGTTAAAGATATTTGGTATGATAGGATAAGACTATTTTTTTCTTTTTAAATTAAAGAAAATTGTATTTTTATAGTGTTAAGAATTTTAGAGTTTCATGTAAGAAGAAAAGAATGAGACTTTATGAAAAATCATAAACTAATATGAATTTATAAAATGAAGAACGGTATAGAGTTTTGACTTTAAGAAGAGGATTGTGAAGTTCAAAATTATTAAATGTTATCTAGATATAGCAATCCTCTGTAGAAAAGAAAAAGGAAATGAAAAGAAAGGGTTGAAAAGATCCTAAGAGAAAAGAAAAAAAAGGTGAAAGAAAAAGAAAGAGAAAGAAAAAATATATAAATGAGGAGAAGCTTGAGGAGATGTCTAATAAAAAATTGGCTTCATTTGAATCAACTTATGGAAGGAGCTATAGTACATTTTCTAAACTTATATTGGAGTATTAGTAGCATTCCTTGTAAAGTTTTCGTAAAGTTCTTTTTCATATGAATTTTCTAAATGACCTTAATATGACATATTTCAATTCTTCTTGAAATGAATAAAGATTTAGAAATCATAAATTTGATTAATAAACATTCCTAGACTAAGAATTTGAGTGTAAGTTATTAAAAGTTTTCTTCCTTAAATTTTGCTACTCTATTTATTAAACTAAAGTATATAAGTTATAAGTTAATCTCTATCCTAAGTCATAATGTTTTATGTAATAAAAGTGTCACTTGAGGACAAGTAATATTTAAGTTTGGGGGATTTTGACACACTAAAATAATATGTTATTTTAAATACTTATTTTTAGTGATATTCCACTTTGAAGAAGAGTATTTTTGTATTTTTGTTGCAGGTATATCATTTTTAGGCATTTGGAGCAAAAAAAGGAAAAAAAAATGAAATTTGGAGCCAAAACAGAAAATTTGGTGATTCTGGCCCAAGATGCGCCAGAACAGTGCATGATGAGCCAAAATCCAGAGAACTGGCACATGATGTGTCAGATTGGCAAATGATGTTTCAGGGACAAATTTTTTAAACTAAGGCAGTTTGAGGAAAATTTTTGTCCGAATTTCAAAAGGACACTTTTTATACACACCTTTTGGAGTAATTCAATGCATCTAGATACTTTGGAAGGTTCTTTTATGAAAGGATATGTCTATTCAATCAAATGACACATCTTTTAAATTCAAAAGGCTTGATATTTGGAGGAAATTTTTTTTTCTTTTCCAAAGGAGGCAACCCAAAATAAAAGCAGAACACTTCTCATTTATCAAGTGTGTGGCATGGGGAGAGAAAAGGTGTGGTGTGAGGGAGAGAGAAAGTGGGTGAGAGTTAGAGATAGAGAGAGAAGAGGAGATTTTCGTTTAAGTATGTAAGAGGAGATGGAAGGTGAGAGATTTGTTCTTCATTACAATTATAAGAGTAAATTGGGAGTGATTGTAAAAAGAGAAAGACTTTGAGAGAACTTCAACTAATTTGCGTGGGAAGGATTGTGAGATAAGTTGTATTTTTCTTTCTTTTATTTTGTAAACTTGTTTTTATATAAGAAATCCATGTTTTGTTGTATCCTTCTCATAAGGTTGTAAGAGATAGAGAGAGAAGAGGAGATTTTCTCATAGGGTAGTAAGAGGAGAGGGAAGGTGAGAGATTTCTTCTTCATTACAATTCTAAGAGTAAATTAAGAGTGATTGTAATGAAAGAAAGACTTGGAGAGAACTTGTACGGATTTGCTTTGGAGGGACTGTGAGAAAGATGTATATTTATTTCTTTTATTTTGTAAACTTGTTTTTATATATGAAATCCATGTTTTGTTGTATCCTTGTCATGAATTCTGAGTAGTCCTTTTTATCCTTTTCCTTACTCTTAGATATGATTTTGTGAAGAATAAATTTTGTTTTCTATAGTTTTAAATGTTAATAATTTGTTATGATTTGAACTCTGATTTTCATTTACTTTTAGATCTGGTCAATTAAAATGTTAAAACATGTTGAGAGACATATATCTTAAATGAGATATGATTTCTACAATTTCATGGGAGAGTATGTCATCCATGGGACTGGGTGCAAATAAATATGGAAATATACTTTGTTGGATGCAGAAGTGGAGATTTTAAGGTGACCAATTAAAATCCTTATTTTGGTTCAGTTGATTGGGACTAATGCGAGATTGTAAGCCCTCAGATAAGGGAGTAGTGAGAGATCGAAAGTGGCAGTCAGTATCCTTCCAGCCTAACTATGAAATTAGGGTCCAAACTCTAGATTAGTCAATATTCTTTCTAGCACTCAGAAGAGGGTAAAGAACAGAATTACTCCTATATTGGACAAAACAATTTTTATATATTTTTTCAAATAATTTTAATTTCTTCAAAATCCATAAACTCATTGTAAAGGGGAAGGATTCTTTCGTAAATTTGAACTTTCCATCACAACAAAAAATTTTATTTAATTTTTGTAATATTTCTTTTGAAAGTTTAGTATTTAATTATTTTAACTTCTATAGTTTTACGTCTTCATTTTAATTAGCATTCACTTGAGTAGTTAATTTGCAAACTTCACACTTTAATTTACTTTTATTTTTGTATTTTTAGATTATAAAATAGTTTTCCTAATTCACTTTTAGGATTGTCCAGCTTTATAGTGGGATCGATTTCTAGGACTCCATTAAAGCTTTTTATTACTTGAGTGATACATATACTTGCATTGATTTTAAAGGGGATTTGAGAATTTAAAAAGAGTTCTAAAAGATAAATTATTTTTATAAAAGTATTTTGTTGCGAGTATATTCCATATTTATTATATATATGTTGTGTGTAATTTTGTAATATTGAAAAATATTTGTAAAATTCTCACACTATATCTGCCCCCCGCATCATAGGATTGATATCTAGGACTCCATTAGAGCCCTTCATTACTTAAGTGATACCTATAATTTCATTTTTTTAAAGGGGATTTTGGCAGTTTAAAGATTATTAAAAGATATAACTATTTTAATTAAAGTTGATTTGTTGGGATTAATTTGAATACTTGCTATTGTATCTGTCGCGTGTGTTTGATAATATTGTAAAATAATTGAAAAACTAACACACTAAATCCACTCACATTAAGTTTTTGGCGTCGTAGTCAAGGAAGCAACAAAAAGTAGAAGTATGTTATTTTATAATTTATAGTATTTTTATTTTAAAAACTAAAACAAAATAGTGTTTGTAGTTTCTTTTGATTTTTTTCTTATATAAGTGTGTTTACTTATTTTTAAATTTCTTGTTGTGTCTGTTAATGTGTAGTGTAAGATCCACATATTTAGTAACTTACGATTCTGAGTTAGAAACAACAATTAGAAAAATTTGAAAACAACAAAAAAGATATTAGCAAAATTGCTTGCAATTTGAATAATGTTGGAAATGTAAAAGAACATCATCGAAGACCTTTAAGAGATTATGTTAATCCTATAGCAAATGAGATTCATTTAAGTATACAAAACCCTACTATAGCTACAAATTAGGTTTAGCTTAAACCTGATATTATCCAAATGGTTCAAAATAATCAGTTTTGAGGAACACCAATTGAAGATCCTAATTGACACTATGCTAGTTTTATAGAATTGTGTGCTACATTTAATTATGATGGAGTGTAGAATAATGCCGTCAAATTAGACTTTTTCCTTTTTTATTAAGGGATAAAGCTAAGATGCAGTTAAACTCGTTAGCACTTGGATCTATCAAAACATGGGGAGATATGTCACAAAAATTTTTATCTAAATATTTCCCAACTTTAAAAACTGTCAAGCTTAGAAATTATATTACATCTTTTTGTCGATTTGAAGGAGAACCAAATTATGAAGCTTAAGAAAAATTTAATGATCTCCTTATAAAGTGTCTACATCATGCGTTGTCAGATTGGTTAATATCTCAAACTTTTTATAATAGATTAGTTGGATCTCTTAGATTGATAATTGACGTTATTGTTGGTGGATCATTAATGTCAAAACGATTCAATGAAGCATATTCATTAATTGAACAGAGGGCTACTAATAATTGTCAATGGCCTTTTGAAAGGGTAAATCCAAAAAAAGTAGCTAGTATTCATGATTCTGACGCCACATCTATGTTAGAGTCACAAATAGTTGCTATATCAAAGAAGATAGATCAATATGGAGTGAATTATTCTCAGACAACACCTATGCTTGAGGAAAATTCATTAGGACAAATGATAGAATCACAATCTTCATATGAGACCTTAAATGGAATAAATAGTCATTCTAATAATCCTCATGCTAATTATTATACTCTTGATTGGAAGAATTATCCAAATTTTAGTTGGAGCAATACTAATTCTAATGCTGCAAATCTGCAATGGAGAAACAACACAGCAAACCCATTGAGGAGCTCCAACAACAAAAAAAATCCAACTTATAAACCTTATTACCCTCCAGGATTTAATAATTTGCAGAGGAAGGAGAAAAATTTCCCAATGTAAGAATTGTTATTGCAAATGGAGAGTCAATTAGAAAGTCAAGGAGCTGCAATTAGAAACATGAAAAATCAATTGGGATGTTTTGCTACCACACTTAGCAATAGACCTCTAGTAACATTGCCTAGTAATGTTAAACTAAATCCTAATGATCAAAACAAAGAGCAAATTAAGGCTAGTCAACTTAGACGTGGAGAAGAATTAGAAAATACATTTCAAAAAGAAGTGGAACTTGAAGTTGAAAAAGATGAGGTAGAAAATAAAAAATCTGGTGAGGGTTTTCATTTTGAGTCAGAATGTCCTATTAAACTAATGAAAATTACAGTAAAAAGACCACTAACTCCATTTCCTCAATGATTGAAGTAGAAAAATAGAGATAACAAATTTTAAAAGTTTTTAGAAATATTGAAGAAATTAATGATAAACATTCCATTTGTTGAAGCTTTGGAACAAATGCCAAGCTATTTAAAGTTCATTAAGGATATACTTCATAAGAAACAGAAGTTTGTAGATATAAGACTGTTGCACTTAGGGAAGAGTGTAGCACTATAATTCAAGAAAAGCTTCCTGATAAACTCAAAGATCTTAGAAGTTTTACAACTCCATGTGCTATTGGCGAATGATTTTTAGGAAAAGCTTTATGAGATTTAAGAGTTAGTGCTAATCTTATGCCATTATCAATTTTTAGAAGGTCGGGCTTAGGAGATATTTCACTTACGATTATAACTCTTCTATTAGCTGATCATACGATTAAGTTTCCTAAAGGAGTTACAGAGGGTGTTTTGGTAAAAGTTGTTAAATTTATCTTTCCTGTAGACTTTATTATATTAAATATGGAGGAAGATAAAAAAAGTTCCTATCATTTATGGAAGATTATTCCTGGTCACTAGAAGAGCTTTGATAGATGTGCAAAAAGGAGAACTAACTATGAGAGTTTTAATCCAGAGGTTACATTTAATATTGCAACATTAATGAGATATTAATCCACCAAAATAGTATACTGTTTTAAGTACATATTTAATGTTTATTTTTGGTGATATTGCACTTTAATGAAGGGTATTTTCATGTTTTTGTTGTTAGTATATCATTTATAGGAATTTAGAGCAAAATGGCAAAAAGGAAAAAAATTTGGAGCAAAAAGAGTAAATTTTAGGATTCTGGCGCATGACGCGCCAAATTGGCGCATGATGCGTTAGAGATGACTTTTGCAAATTAAGGTGGTTCTAGATGAATTTCGCACAAATTTTCAAAGGGACACTCGTTCTACACATCTATTGGAGTAATTCATGTATCTGGAAACTTTGGAAGGTTCTTTTATGAAGGGATATGTCTCTCGGAAGTTAAAACTTGTTGAGAAACATATGTTCTAAAAACGGATATGATTCCTACAACATATGTGGAGTCACATTTGATTTCCTGGGAGAGTATGTCATCAAAAAATTAGGTGCAAAACAATAAGGAAATATACTTCGTTGGATGTAGAATTGTAGATTTTAAGGTGAAATATTAAAATCTCCAGTTTAATCTAATTGATTTGAAATTGATCTGAGATTGTTAGCCCTCAGATGAGTGAGTAGTGGGAGCTCTAGAGTGCCAGCCGGTATCCTCCCAGCCTAATCACGAAATTAGGGACCAATTACTAAATTAGTCAATGTTCTTTATAACACTTGGATAAGGGTAAAGAATAGGATTGCTCCTATTTGACACACAGTTTCTATATATATTTTCAAATGATTTCAATTTCTTCACAATCCCCATTCTCATTGTAATGAGGAAGCATGCTTTCTTAAATTTTAACATTCTGTTAAAACAAAAACATTGTTTAGTTTTCGTAATTTTAACTTTTTTTTTATTGCATTTTATATAGCATTTAACTTAGTAGTTAATATTCAAACTTCAGACTTGACTTTATTTTTATATTTTTAATTATAAAATAATTTAAAAAACTTATTTAAAGGATTTTCCAACTTCCTAGTGGGATCAATATCTAGGACTTTATTAGAGCCCTTTATTAATTGAGTGATACGTATACTAGCGTTGATTTTATTGGAGATTTGACAGTTTAAAAAGAGTTTTAAAAGTTAAACTATTTTCATAGAAGATATTTTTGTTGGGATTATGTTACATATTTATTATATATCTATTGTGTTAAATTTTGTAATAATGAAAAATATTTGCGAAATTTACAAACTAAATCTACATCCGCGATAAGTTTTTCGCATCATTGTCGGGTAAGTAACGGAAAGTATTATTATGTATTTTATTTTATTTTTTAAAAATGTATATATAAAAAAAGAAGATTTTTTGTAGTTCGTTATAAATATTTACTTATTTAAGTGTGTTTGCTTATTTTTTTAACTACTTGTTTTATTTTGTTAATGTGTTGTGTAAGATTTAAAAATTTAGTACCTTACAATTCTGAACTAAAGAGAACTATTAGAAAAATTTGAAAACAACAAAAAGAGAAAGATCATTTTAGCAAAATGGATTGCAATTTCAATAATGTTAAAAATGAAAATGAACATCATCAGAGACCTTTAGGAGATTATGCTACATTTTGTAGCTACTAATTCCATTGAGCTCAAACCTGCTATTATCCAAATGTTACAAAACAATCAGTTTGGAGGAACACCAACTGAGGATCCTAATTTACTCCTTGCTAGTTTTATAGAACTATGTGCTACATTTAATTTTAATGGAGTGTTGAATGATGTTGTGAGGCTTACACTTTTTCCTTTTTCAATAAGGGACAAAGCTAAGACGTGGTGAAACTCATTAACACCTGGATCTACTAGAACATAAGGAGATTTATAGCAAAAATTCTTATCTAAATATTTCCTACCTTCAAAAACTGCTAAACTTAGAAATGATGTCATATCTTTTTGTCAGTTTGAAGGGGAATCAACTTATGAAGCATTGGGAAGAGTTAAAGATCTCATTTGAAAGTCTCCACACCATGTGTTATCAGTTTGGTTAATAATTTAAAATTTTTAAATGGGTTGGTTGGATCTCTTAGATCGAAAATTAACCTAGTGGTGGTGGATCATTAATGTCAAAACCATTTGATGAAGCATATTAATTAATTGAAGAGATGGCTACAAATAATTTTCAATTGCACTCTGAAAAGAATAGCTAGTATTCATGATTTTGATGCATTATCTATGTGGGCTACTTAAATAACTGTTATATCAAAAAACATAGATCAATATGGAATGATATATTCTCAAATAGCACTTGTGCTTGAGAAAAACTCATTGAGACAAATGATAGAATCACAATCTTCTTATGAGACTTTAAATGCCATAAACAATCATTCTAATAAACCTTATACCAATTGTTATAATTCTGGATGGAAGAATCGTCCAAGGTTTATATGAAGTAACAATAACTCCAATGTTACAAATCCACAATGGGGAAATAATAATTCTAACCCATTGGGAAACCCCAACAATCAAGGGAATCAAGATTGTAAACCTTATTAACCCTCAGGATTTAAAAATTTGCAATGTAAGGAGAAAAAGATATCAATGTAAGAATTAACATTGCAAATGGGTAGTCAATTCAACGAGCTACAATCAGAAACATGGCAAATCAATTGGGATGTATTGCTACTACACTTAGCAATAGACCTCCAGGAACATTACCTTGTAATGTTGATGTAAATCCTAAAGATCAAAACAAAGAGCAAATTGAAGCTATTCAACTTAGAAGTTGAAAAGAATTAGAAAATAAAGTTCAACAGTAAGTTGAAGTTGAGAAAGATGAGGTGAAAAATAAAAAAAAAATTAGTGAAGATTTTCAATTTGAAGCAGAAAGTCATATTAAACCAATGAAAATCATAGTAGAAAGACCACCACCTCCTTTTCCTTAGAGATTGAAGTAGGAACATAGAGATAATCAATTTTCAAATTTTTTGGAAATTTTGAGGAAATTAGGGATAAACATTCCATTTGATGAAGCTTTGGAACAAATGTCAAGCTATGTGAATTTCATGAAGGATATACTTAATAAAAAAGAAGGAAGTTTGTAGATAATGAGACTATTGCACTTAACGAAGAGTGTAACACTATAATTATGAAAAAGATTCTTGAATAACTAAAAGATCCTGGAAGTATTACAATTTCTTATGCTGCATTTAAATATAATAGAGTGTCGAATGATGTTGTCAGGATTACACTTTTTCCTTTTTCACTAAGGGATAAAGCTAAGATGTGGTTAAACTCATTAGTAGCTGGATCTATCATAACATGGGGAGATTTCTAACAAAAATTCTTGTCTAAATATTTTTCTTCCATCTAAAACTGCTAAACATAGAAATGATATCAAATTTTTTGTTAATTTGAAGGGGAATCAATTCATGAAGAATGGGAAAGATTTAAAGATCTCATTAGAAAGTGTCCATACCATGTATTGCCAAATTTGTTAATAATTCAAACATTTTTAATTGGTTGGTTGGATCTCTTAGATTGCTAATTGACACTGCTAGTGGTGGATCATTAATATCAAAACCATTTGATGAAGCATATTCATTAATTGAAGAGATGGCTACAAATAATTTTCAATGACCCACTAAAAGGGTAAGTCCTAAAAGAGTAGTTATTATTCATGTTTTTGATGCAATATATATGTTAGCTACTCAAATAGCTATTATATCAAAGAAGATAGATCAATATGGAATGAATTATTCTCAGATAACACCTGTGCTTGAGGAAATTTGATTGGGACAAATGATAGAATCTCAATCTTCTTATGAGACCTTAAATGGAATAAACAATTGTTCTAATAACCCTTATGCCATATATTATAATCCTGGATGGAAGAATCATCCAAATTTCTATTGAAGTGACAATAAATCTAATGTTGCATATCTGCAATGGGGAAATAATAATGTTAACCCGTTGGGAAACTCCAACAATCAAGGGAATCAAGCTTATAAACCTTATTACCCCCTAGGATTTAAAAATTTTTTAAGTAAGGATATAAAGCTATCAATGGAAGAATTGATATTGCAAATGGGTAGTCAATTATATAGTCAAGGAGCTGCAATCAGAAACATGGAAAATCCATTGGGATGTGTTGCTACTTCACTTAGCAATAGACCTCTAGGAACATTTCCTAGTGATGTTAAAGTAAATCCAAGAGATTAGAACAAAGAGAAAATCAAACCTGTTCAACTGAGAAGTAAAAAAGAATTAGAAAATAAAGTTGAACAATAAGTTGAAGTTGAAAAAGAAGAGGTGAAAAATGAAAAAAATTGTTGGAAACATTAAAAAGATATAAGATAGCCTTTAGATGGACATTAGTTGACTAAAGAAATTAGTCCTTCATATTTTATGCATAGAATATTATCAGAAGATCAACATGAAAAAAGTGCTGATCCTCAAAGTAAATTAAATCCTATGACTAGAGAAGTTGTGAGGAAAGAGATTTTAAAATGGTTAGATGCTGAAATAATGAATACTATTTTAGACAGTGCTTGGGTAAGTCCAATTCACTGTGTTATTAAGAAAAGAGGTGCGACGGTAGTGACAAATGAGTATAATGAATTACTATCAACAAGACAAGTGACTTGTTGGAGAATCTACATAGAGTATAGAAAATTAAATTCTGCCACTAGGAAGGATCATTTTCCTTTACCTTTTTTGGAGTAGATGTTCGATAGATTGGCTGGGCATAAATATTTTTGTTTTCTAGATGGATATACTGGTTATAACTAAATACCTATTGCTTTAGAGAATCAAAAGAAAACAAAATTTACTACTCCTTATAAAACTTATGTTTTTCAACCAATGCCCTTTACATTATGTAATGCACCTGCAACATTTCAAAGATGTATGATGTCAATTTTCAGTGATTTGATTGAAAAAGGGATTGAAGTCTTTTTGGATGATTTTTCTATATTTGGAACTTCTTTTGAAATATGTCTAAATAATTTATAGAAACTTTTGGAACATTGTGGAATGACTAATCTCATATTGTGCTGGGTACAAAATTTTAGAAAATGACATGGAAGTAGATCCTGCAAAAATACAAGTTATATCAAACTTACCTCCACGTAGTACTGCGAGAGGAGTTAGGAGCTTTCTAGGACATGATGTATTTTACAGAAGATATATTAAAGAATTTTCAAAAATTACAAAACATTTATGTTAACTTCTGTAAAAAGTACAAAATTTGACTTTAATCAAGATTGACTTAAAGCCTTTAAAACTTTAAAGGAAAAATTGATCACTACTCCTATAATTATTTCATCTGATTGAGAGAATCCTTTTGAATTAATGTGTGATGCTAGTGATTATGAAGTTGGAGTTGTTTTAGGGAAAAGATATGATAAGATTTTTAAAGTTATATACTATGCTAGTAAGACTCTTAATGATGCTCAGATTAATTACACAACCACTGAAAGAGAAGTATTAGTCATTATGTTGGTTGTTGATAAGTTTAGGTCATATATAATTGGAGCTAAAGGTGTTGTGCATACTAATAATTTGACTATTAAATATTTGATGGAAATGAATGATGCTAAACCAAGATTAATTAGATGGGTACTTCTTATGCAAGATTTTTATTTTATAATAGTCGATAGGAAAGGGACGACTGATAATCAAATTGTTGATCATTTGCTAAGCTAAAACAAGAAGAAAAACTTATGATAACTACTTTTTACTGTAAAAGGATGGAAAATACCATGGTATGTTGATATTATAAATTATATTTTTAGTGGTATTCTACCTTATGTGCTAAAAAAACAACAGGAAAATAACTTCATTTATGATGAAAAATCATATATTTGAGATGACCCTTATTTATAAAAACAATTCAAATATTTAGCTAAGAGACGATGTGTGCCTTATAAAGAAATTCAGGAAATTATCCAAAAAAGTCATGATTCTGAATTTCGAGGTCATTTTCGGAATGATAGAACTCTTCATAAAATTTTACAATTTGGATTTTATTGGCCTACTTTATTTAGAGATGTTATTTTATATATACAAACATGAGATTGGTGTCAAAGAATATGTAATATTTCAAAAAGAAATGAAATGCCTCTAAGTTTTAATTTAGAGATTCAAACTTTTAATGCATGGGGATTGGATTTTATGGGACAATTTATACCATCATTCAGAAATATATATATATATATATATATATATATATATATATATATATAGAGAGNTTTTATTGTAGGTTTTGTTATCCCAAGAGGTAACCTTGTAGTAGTCCACATGGGTGCAGCACATTTAGATCCTTCAATTCATGACAACCCCATGGACTTTAATCCATGGAGATGGATGGTGAGGATATAACTTCACTATCTTTCTGCACGCATCTTCAACAAATTGCAACTAACAATTTAAAATTATAACATTTGTATTTTGTTCTTTTAACTTTAGGGCCCAAATTGTGACAAAACTAAGAAGGGTTACATGCCATTTGGTGGTGGTGCAAGAATGTGCCCAGGAGAAAATCTTGTAAGACTAGAAATGGTCATCTTTCTTCATCACGCCATTCTTAACTATGAGTGGGAGATTGCTAATAAAGATCATCCCATGCATCTTCCTTATCTTGAATTTCCAAAGGGCTTGCCACTTAGGGTTCATGCTACTCAAATATTAAATGATTAGCAATAACAACTTAATTTACATGTGTTATATGTATTATTGTTATATATCAGTAAGTCATGAATATTGTCTTACGATGCTTGGCACTATGTATTATTGTCTATAAATGGTATGTTGCTTTCATAAGGGTTCAAGGAATGATTTTCTTTTCGAACATGTCATTTTAGACAAAGTCTTATATTGTACAAATTCTTGCAATCAATATATATATATATATATTAAAAGGANCGGTGATGACCTGTTGTTCTATTTTGAAGCGCATTCTCCTGGGAGCTTGTTTTACTGAGGTTACATTCTTGTCCACCCTGAGTTTATGGACTGCAACCTCTGCTGACAGCCCTGGCATTTCATCGTAGCTCCATGCAAAGCAATCTTTGAATTCTGTTAATAGTTTGACCAATTCTGCAGATTCTTTGTCATTAAGTAGAGAACTTATATGTAGGTCGGTTTTTGACCTCACTTTTGGTTGAGGTCTAGAAAACTTCTTTAGTAGCCTAGGTCTAGCCATAGGATTTCCCTATTGACTATCTCAAAAAATTGAAGAGGTACCCCACCATTAGAAATTCAAAACTCTTCTTTTTACTCAACTTGAAATTCCACATATCTTAACCTCTAGCATTTAGTAGGTAAGATCATTATAAGAGAATTCAAGAAGAATCCCCGGAGTACCCCCACCATTAGAAATTCAAAACTCTTCTTTCTACTCAACTTGAAATTCCACATATTGATCACCGCAATTAGAAATTCAAAATTCTTCTCTTTGCTCAACTTGAGATTCCATATATTGGTCCTAACCTCTAATGTTTAGAAGGTAAGATCAATTCAAAACTCTTCTTTTTATTCAACTTGAAATTCCACATATTGATCTTAACCTCTAGCATTTAGTAGGTCTATAGGACTTTCCTATTGACTAGTCTTAGAAAACTAGAAGAGGTACCCCACCATTAGAAATTCGTAGCCTAGGTCTAGCCATAGGACTTTCCTACTGACTAGTCTTAGAAAACTAGAAAATGCATCACCACTAGAAACTCAAAAATTCTTCTCTTTACTCAATTTGAAGTTCCACATATTGGTCCTCACCATTAGAAACTCAAAACTCTTCTCTTTACTCAACTTGAAGGTCCACATATTGGTCCTAACCTCTAGCATTAGAAACTCAAAACTTTTTTTTTTACTCAACTTGAAAATCCACATATTGATCTTAACCTCTAGCATTTAGTAGGTAACTTCTTTTTACTCAACTTGAAATTTCATATATTGATCTTAACCTCTAGCATTTAGTAGGTAAGATCATTATAAGAGATCTCTCTTACTCAACTTGAAATCCACTTTCCTATTGACTAGTCTTAGAAAATTTGAAGAGGTACCCCACCATTAGAAATTCAAAACTCTTCTTTTTACTCAACTTGAAATTCCACATATCTTAACCTCTAGCATTTAGTAGGTAAGATCATTATAAGAGAATTCAAGAAGAATCCCCGGAGTACCCCCACCATTAGAAATTCAAAACTCTTCTTTCTACTCAACTTGAAATTCCACATATTGATCACCCCCACCATTAGAAATTCAAAACTTTTCTTTTTACTCAACTTGAAATTCCACATAATGATCTTTCATCATTAGAAACTCAAAACTCTTCTCTTTACTCAACTTGAAGTTCCACATATTGGTCCTAACCTTTAGCATTTGGTAGGTAAGATCATTATGAAAGAATTCAAGAAGAATCCCCATAGGATTACTTGGCTTTAGGGTCAATCCTGGGTGTTGACTCAGCACTTAGTAGGTAAGATCATTATGAGGGAACTTAAGAAGAGTTCCTATAGGACTACTTGGCCTTAGGATTGACTCTGACATTTAGTAGATAAGATCATTATAAGAGAATTCAAGAAAAATCCCTATAGGATTACTTGGATTAGTAGGTAAGATCATTATGAGGGAACTCAAGGAGAGTTCCTATAGGGCTACTTGACCTCCAAAACTCTTCTTTTTACTCAACTTGAAATTCCACATATTGATCTTAACCTCCAACATTTAGCAAATGAGATCATTATAAGAGAATTCAAGAAGAGTCCCTATAGGATTACTTGGCTTTAGGATTGACAGGTAAGATCATTATAAGAGAATTCAAGAAGACTCCCTATAGGATTACTGGGCTTTAGGGTCGACCCTGAGTGTTGATTTGGGACTAGGATACACCATATATTCACAATGCATTAATCCATGGTTCATCTAGAATGGATATTNTTAGCTGATCACCCCAGGGTATATGTTCCCAGCAGAAGTTTTTAGAATAAATAGCTTTGGTGAGACTTTGGTGGGAAGTGGATTGCCATAAGAGTTTATCAGCAAGATTTCTATTGAATTTTATACTGGCCACTTTGGTGATAGAATGAGGTTGAAGAAGGCTTGCTAACTTACCCAGGGACCAGTTGTCCACATCCCAACAATCAGCCGCTTTCAAATCACTATTATATATATTGATAATGGGGGAGAGCCAATCTTTGGGACACCAATTATCAAGCCAAAACTTGATGTCCCCATTACCTAGCTCCCAGCTGTAGTTAGCTTCAGCAATATGTCTAATTTTCAGCATTTTCACCCAAATTCTAGAGTCACCAGTTTTCCTTAAGACCAAAGTGGGGTGCTGATCTTTGCAGTACTTACTCCACATGAATTTTGCCCACAGTGAGTTTTGGGTCCTAAACTTAATCCAGAGTTTACAGAAATTGACTTGGAGGAGTTGTTCAAGGTCCTTAAACCCAATTCCCCCAGCAATTTGGGGTTTAGCAACTTTCCTCCAAGAAGCCCAATGCATTTGCTGTCTTTGACCAGCCCACAGGAATTTGTTAAACATTCTCTCCAGCTGTGCTTGGGTACTTTTCTTTATAGTAGTCATTTGTAGTATATAGGCTGGGAAGGTAGTGATTATGCTCTTTAGCAAGGTAATTCTTCCCCCATTAGATAAGGAGGTCTGAGTCCACCCATTAAGAAGGTTGGAAATTTTATTTAGAACCTCATCAAACTGAGTTTGTTTAGCTCTGCCAGTAATTAAGAGCACTCCAAGGTACTTAATAGGGAGTTGAGTATTAGTGAAACCAGTATAGTCTGATGCCCAAAGTTTGTGAGTGGAGGGTACATTTTTATAGAAAACCATTTGACACTTTGCTGGATTAAAAGCCATACCTGAGAGAGCTTGAAAATTCTGGAGAGTTTGGAAGACTTTTTTGATAGCATTTTTGTTGGCTCTGGAGAAAACCATTATGTCATCAGCATATAGTAAGTGAGTGATAACAATGTTGGATCTGTTATGATATCTGTGTTGACTATGATTCAGCAAGGCTTCATCCAGCATTCTGGACAAGTAGTCAATGGCAAGTATAAAGATGGTAGGGGAAAGTGGATCCCCTTGTTTTAAACCTCTTGTAGCAGTGAAAGAGCCCTTCCCTTGCCCATTTATCAGAATGGAATGATCATTATTGTGCAGCCACCTCCTGATAAGTTGACAGAAGCCAGCATCAAACCCTCTAACACTTAAAACCTCCAAAATGTAATCCCAGCTTATAGTATCATAAGCTTTCCTTAAGTCCAGATTATATATCATATTACCCCCTCTACAAGCTTTATTCAAGTCCTGTAGAAGTTCTTGGGCCAAAAGATTGTTATCAATAATGGACCTACCTTTCACAAAAGCAGTTTGATTGGGTTTAATTATGTAGTCCAAGTGAGGTTGTAGCCTATTCACAATGATTTTACAGATGGTTTTACTTATGACAGTGGTTAAACAGATGGGTCTAAAATGATTCCAATTGTTTTGTATTTCAGATTTACGGATCAGTACAGTGGTGGAGGAGAAAAAGTACTTTGGAAGATTGTTGCCTTTAAAGAAGCTTGTAACAGCAGCTATAACATCAGTCTTAATGATATCCCAGGACTTCTTGTAGAATTCAGCAGTGAAACCATCATGGCCAGCAGACTTGCTGCTATCAATGGAGTTAATTGCATTCCATATTTGCTTTTCAGTGGGGGTATCTGTCAGCTTGAGACCAGCAGTGTAGTTCAGTTCTGCCATGAAGTGTTCCTTCTCAATGTGGGGTCTGAAGTGATGGTCCTGGTTGAGTAGATCTTTATAATAGCATATAGCATCATTTGCTATATCATTATTGTTGTGTAACCACTGGCCATTAGCATTTTGAATAGCATGGATGGTATTGCATTTTCTTTTATATTTGATGTAGGCATGAAAGAATCTAGTGTTTCTATCCCCATCAGTGAAAATATTCATGGATGCCTTCTGTTTAAGAAATTTTTCCTGATAATCAATGGCACTAAGGAGGTAGTTCTGAGCAGTCAGCAGCTTTTTCTCCTCCTCAATACCAAGCTGTCCCCCCCTCTCCAGAGCTTTAACTTCCTCTTCAGCCTTCTGAACTGTGGTATGGACATTTCCAAAAGTGTTCCAGCTCCAACTTTTGAGGGCTTTAGCAATCTTGATTTGCAGTAAGCTTAGCTTTATTAAGGGGTCAGAATGAGAGATCCCTTTCCATAGATCAGCAATGTAATTATTATAAGAAGGATGAGCAGCCCACATGTTGAGGTATCTAAAGGGGGGGGAGCTATTGTTATCAGTAGAAGTGATGCTTATAAGAATAGGTCTATGATCAGACCCAGCAGGCTAAGAAGAGTTACAAAAGTTAGGAGGAAGTGATTGAACCAATCATCATTGACCAATATTCTGTCAAGCCTCTCCCAGATAAAACCCCTTTTCCAAGTGAAATTAGGGCCCTTGAAACCCAAATCAAAGAGACCAGCCCTGTGTATATTATCTCTGAAGGTGTTCATCTTGGCAAGGTTAGGGGTTCTGCCTTCAGATTTTTCAGTGGCAGAAATGATGCAGTTGAAATCCCCCCCACCAACCATGGGGAGTTCACCTGTTGGCTGATTTGAGTCAACCTATTCCACAGCTCTTTTCTAGCATCCTTGGTACATCCAGCATAGATAAAGGTAGCTTCACCTATGTGTCCATTCATATTGAATGAGAGGTGGACAAATTGTGGATGGTCAATGAGGATATCAATATTGGTTTCTTTTCTGCAAATGATCCAAATTTTATTGTTAGTATTTCCAAAATGGGTAAAGCCAGCAAATTTTTTAATCAGATTGTGTGGATTCTTATGAACCATGGGTTCAAGAATGGCAATGCACCATAATTTGTATTTATAATTCAAGTATAAAAATCTTTTAAGAGATAGGGGGTTAGCCATCCCCCTTATATTCCAAAAAAGTAGATTAATCATGGAGTGGAGGATGTGGGGAAGGCTGAGATCTAGATCTGATTCTTCCTCTAAAGAGTGGAGACTCATTCCTGATTTTATCAGCCTTCATAGATTGCACTTCTGCTTGTAATTTCTTCACTTCTGTAACTGGTTCTCTTCTTTTCCTAGTTGTTTTAACTTGCCAATCCTCCTAAATAGTTTGTTTCAGTTCATTAATGCTTGGTTCCTGTGGGGCTTTATCAAGTTTCTCTGTGATGGTTTCCTTCCCCTTCTCAGCCAGTAAAGGGGATGTGGGTGTGATAATTGTGATTTCAGTATTTTCCTCCCTGATTGATCTGTTTAGTAGAGTGTCTTCTTGGCTATATGGTTCAGTTAGTTCTCCAAGAGGATCAATCTATGTTGGATCCTCATGAGACCTTGGGGGTGGCTCTTCAAACCTTGTATTGGTTTCCAACCATTTTTCTAACATAATTTCTTGAGTAATGCCCCTTGAATCATTAGCCACAATTGTCCCAGATTCTGTGTTGATTTTTCTTGCCATCTTCATGTTTGGAGGGTGTAATCTATAGCACTTATCAGCTGTATGCCCAAACATCTTGCAATGTGGGCAATAGTAAGGCTT
>JXCR01138223.1:57099-69996 GCA_002079205.1 Phalaenopsis hybrid cultivar
TATATATATATATATATATATATATATATATATATATATATATATATATATATATATTGAAAGAAAGGAGATGTAAAAATCTCCCTACATGTTGATTAAAGAGGGTTACAAGAAGGAAAAAATAGTTGGAGACTTATTGATTCAATACAGGAATCATATGTCCTCCCCAAAATCAAAACAATCTATACTAACAACAAAATTTTGCCAAAGAAAAACATAGACGCTAGTAGGCAAAAAAGCAATCACTTTAGATCTTGGTTAGCAATTCTGAAATATGGGACCTGTATCCGGTCACCCTGCAGTAGAAACTGAAGGGTATGGCGAGGGGAGACAACAACAGATAGCTCATTTAAAATATACCCTTGTTTGGCAAGCCAATTGTCAGGCTGGTTGCCCTCTCTAAAGATAAAAGTGTATCATACTTTTATCTGTGATGAAATTTCTCTAATCTTTCTAGTCCAATAGGTAAGGTGCCAAGGGGATCCTCTTCCCTCAGTATCTTGATAACAGCAGTAGAATCTACTTCAACCCATAAGTTTTTCCAGCTAGCCAGTTTAGTAATTTTCAAAGCCCAATATACATCCATTAATTCAGTTTCAACAGCATTAGTAGCCTCAATGGGGATGTGGAATTATAATAAGCATTGCCCAAGGTGATTTCTGTAGACACCCCCAACACCAGCACCTGCCTTATTGAAGTTGTCATCAGTATTTACCTTTACTGTTTGGTGGTCAGGAGGTTTTCAAAAAAACCTATGAACATATTTCTTATCAGGTTGTTCCAAAGAGTAAGACTTGGAGATGTTGAGAAATCTTCTGTATTTAATCATCTTATTAAGATATGAAATGATGTTTCTAACTATCCTCTCAGTATTTGGTCTACCTTCTTCAAACTTAACCTTGTTTCTTTCCATCCAAGTGAACCATGCAACAATAAGAGGTATTGGAGCATAGTTCCATTTGTTCAAAAACTGCCAACAAGTGGTGATATTGTCACAGGTAAATAGGTTTTTGTCAATGTTCAATTGGGCTAGTAGCTGATGCCATACAACCTGTACAAAATAGCATTCAAAGAAAAGATGTGGCAATGATTCTTCCTCTTCATTATGGAGTTTGCATATAGAAGGTCCTCTCAGCCCTTTTAGATTGAGGATATCATCAGTGGGGATGAGATTGTTAAGGACCCTCCAACAGAAAAAGGACATCGAGGGGGATAGATAGTTACTCCAAATGATTTTACTCCAGGATAGAGGTTCCCATTGGAAGACTTTGGAATAAATGGCTTTAGTAAGGCTTTGATTAGAGAAGGACTGCCACACAATTTTATCTGGTTTACTTCTATTGATGTTGATGCTGGCAATTTTTTCTATAGAGTTGGCATGTAGAATTTCTGAGAGTTTTAGTGGGGACCAATCTTCATCCACCCAACAGTCAGCCACCATGAGATCAGGGTTTGGATTGTTACTAATAGGGGATAGCCAGTCTTTAGGGCACCAGTTATCAAGCCTGAAATTTAACTCACCTTTCCCCATATCCCAAATGAATAAGTTTTCAGCAGTGTGTCTTATATGAAGCATTTTACCTCAAATTTTTTAAACCCTTATCTTCCTTTCAACAAGAGTGGGGTGCTGATTTTTACAGTACATTCCCTTCAAGAATAGAGCCCACAGAGATGTCTGAGCTCTAAATTTAATCCAGAGCTTACATAGGTTTATTTGGAAAAGCTAATTGATACCCTTGAACCCAATTCCTCTAGCCAGTTGAGGTTTAGCTACTTTTTACCATGAAGCCCAATGCATCTGTTGCCTCTGTCCAACCCATAGGAATCTGTTAAAAGCCCTTTCAATCTATATCTGAGTACTTTTTTTGATGTTAGTCATCTGTAGGATATAAGAGGTGAAAGTGGCTAGAATGCTTTTCAGTATAGTGATTCTGCCTCCATTTGAGAGGAAAGAATGAGTCCACCCATTGAGGTAGGTAGTGGTCTTATTTATGATATCTTCAAATTTAATTTGCCTGGTCCTACCAGTAAGCAGCATGGTTCCCAAATATTTGGCAGGAAGCTGGGAGTTAGAGAAACCAGTATAGCTGGAATCCCACTGTTTGCAATTATGCTTAGCATGTTTATTAAAGATCAACAGGCACTTCTCAGAGCTAAAACACATACCAGAGTGTGTTTGAAATCTTTAAAGAGTCTGATACACTTTCCTAACAACATATTTTTGGGCTCTAGAGAAAACCATGATATCATCAGCATAGATCAAGTGAGTGATATCAATGTCGGATCTATGATGATAGAGAATATAATTTTATCTTACGAGAGATTCATCAAGCATTCTAGACAAATAATCCATTGCAATAATAAACATAGTGGGGGATAAGGGGTCCCCTTACTTCAGACCTCTGGATGCAGTAAAAGAACCCCAACCTTTTCCATTTATAAGAATAGAATAATCATTGTTGTGAAGCCATCTATGTATCAGCCGGCAGAAGTAAGAGTGAAATCCTCTAGCAACAAGAACATCCAAAATGAAGCCCCAGCTGATGGTGCCTTTTTCAGATCCAATTTGTAAATCAGATTACCACCTCCGAAGGTCTTATTCAGGTCATTCAACAGTTCCTGTGCCAAGAGAGTGTTGTCAATAATGGATCTCCCCTTCACAAAAGCAGTCTGGTTGGGTTTTATAATATGTTCAAGATGAGGTTGGAGTCTATTAACAATGAATTTGCTGATAACTTTGTTGAATATAGTGGTTAGACAAATAGGTCTGAAGTGATTCCATGTGGTTTATATCTCAGATTTGGGGATCAGCACAAATGTAGAAGCACTGAAATACTTTGGGAGATTATTTCCTTGGAAGAAACTGGCTACAACATCAATCATCTTAGGCTTAATAATGTCCCAAGATTTCCTGTAAAACTCAGCTGTGAAACCATCAGGATCAGCTACTTTGCTACTATCAATAGAGTTAATAGCCTTCCAAATCTCCCCTTCATCAGGAATATTAGCTAGTTTTAGATTGGCAGTGTAATCCTTCTCATCATTAAAAAAATCTGGATCAATGGGGCTTCTGAGATTATTCTCTTGAGTCAACAAATTTTTGAAGTAGTTTATAGCATCATTAGCTATTGCCTCATTTTCATGCAGCCACTTCCCTTCTACAGTCTCAATAGCATGTATTGTATTATATTTCCTTTTATACTTGATGTAAGCATGGTAAAATTTGGTATTCCTGTCCCCCTCCTTGAAGATATTCATTGCAACTTTTTGCTCTAGATATTGATCTTGGTAATCAATAGCAGTAAGAAGCTTATTTTGGGTAGTTAACAGATCTTTTTCCCCAGCTAATCCCTCATGTTCAAGTTGCTCTAATCTTTAGACTTCCTTCTCCAATTCCTGCACATTTGTGAGGACATTCCCAAAAGTTTCCCAACTCCAACTCCTTAGAGCTTTAGCAGTTTTGATCTGTAAAAGGTTGAGTTTCATAATAGGATTAGTATGTGTAATCTCATGTCAAAGATTTGCAATGAAAGGATTGTAAGAGGGATGAGAAGACCACATATTCAGATATCTAAATGGGGAGGGGGAAGATGTATTTTTTGAGGAGGTGATGCTGATAAGGATGGGTCTGTGGTCAGAACCACCAAGGCTTAGATGAGTAACAAAAGTGAGATGGAAATGATTGTACCATTTATCATTGACCAGGCACCTATCAAGGCCTTCCCAGATTTTTCCCCTCTTCCAAGTAAAAGCAGGAACTTTGCATCCCAAATCAAACAATCCAGCCCTTTGGATATTACCAGTGAATATATTCATCTTATTGAGGTTAGGGGCTCTACCCCTAATTTTTTCAGCAGTAGAGGCAATGCAGTTAAAATCTCCCCCCCACAATCCAGGGGGAATCCATAAGCTGACTGATATCAAACAGGTAGCTCCACAACTCTTTTCTTGCTTCCTTGCTACAACCTGCATAAATGAAGGTAGCAAAGCCCACATGGCCACCAAAGTTAAATTTAAAATTTACAAATTGTTGATGATTAACAATGATATTCCATCTGATTTCTTTTCTGCAAAGAATCCAGATTTTATTATTGATATTGGCAAAGTTACGGAATCTAGGGAATTTCTTGTTAAACTTTTGGTGGTTTTTGTGAACCATAGGCTCAAGGATCACAATGCACCAAGGTTTATATTTATGGGTTAATTGTAAAACACTTTTAAGGGAGAGGGGATTGACCATTCCCCTAATGTTCCAACAAAGGATGTTAATCATTTGTTTGGTGGATTGGTAGAGAGGGTTGTGATCTTGACCTGGTTCTTCCTCTATGTAAAAGGGAATAAGCAATTTTAAGACTAGCTTTACTCTCAACCGGTTTAGATCTTCCCAGCTGTAATTTCTGAACTTCATTTAGTTGTTTTATCTTTCTTCTAGCTGTTTGTATTTACCAATCATCTTCTATTGCTTGTTGAATGCCTGCAATGATCTGATCCTCAGGTGCCTTGCCATGAATTTTTGACTATTCTCCCTCTAGAGGGGAAGGTGAGGGTGTGACTATAGTGATTTTTGGGAATTCCTTTCTAATAATATTGGTATTTTTAGGGGCAGTCTCATTGTTTATGTTTGTAGGGAACCCTACTATTAGCTCATCTGAATGTTCCACTGGTGAAGGTTTTCCTTTAGTGATTGGGAGTGAATCTTTATATCTTTGAGTGTAATCCTTCTTGTTGTTCAGCTGTGTATCCTCAGCAGAATTTTCTATAGCTTGTTGTGCTATATTGCCTGTTTCCTTATGGTGGTTACCAGTATTTCTTTTGATTGGTGGGTGTATTCTATAGCATCTTTCCATTGTATGGCCAAGCATTTTACAGTGTTGGCAGTAATAAGGCTTCTGTTCAGGCACAATATTCTGCCAAAAACCATCATTTTCTGAGCCAATCCATATTCTTTTCACTTCAGAGAGGGTGATGTCTCTTTCCACTTGTATTCTTGCCAATACTGGCCTGGCTTTGTTGTAAGTGGGTGCATCCACTTTCAAAGGTGTGCCCAGAGCTCTCCCTATGTTAAACAGTGCATTCAGCTTGAAGAAAGGAAGTGGAAGCCCAGAGAATTTGTACCAAATAGGAACTACTGATGGTTCTTTACTTGGATCAAAGTCAGGGGTCCATTTTACAATTTTCATTGTAGTTCCAGCAATGATTACAGATTGCTTAGCAAAAGGTCTGGCATAGTCCTACTCAGTAGTTTATTGGATGAGTAGGTGCCTTCCATTCAACAACCCTATCTTCCAATTACTAATAAATTTAAGTGATTCAAAGAAATTTCTAATCAGCACCATTCTTGGGTGTCCCAACTAAAACTTCCCTATTAAGGTAAACTACACATCCTCTTTTAGAGAGATTATTTCTTTGTTGATAAAGAACACAGTAGTTTCTCCTTCCTTAGATCGAAGTGGGTGGATGCAAGGTTAGCTTCCTTTTCCTGCAGCAGTGTCATTGAATTCACGAGGGAAAACCAAATGATCCAGGTCCTGTAGAACATTAGTAGAGTTTTCAACGACCCCAGCATAAGCTTCCTTGGTCCAAAGAGAATCAGTGGCAGCATCAATAGGTGTGGTCATGTCTGAACAGAGACCAGCAACTATAGAGCAGCCAAGGAGAGAACCAATGGAACAGTAAAAACCAGTAGCAAGTACACACAAAGTTCCACCTCCACCTGGAGAAGATGTCAGAAAGGAAAAAGCATCCACAAACAAACACTTCAGAGCACCTCTTCAGCCAGCAGCTACCAAACATCATCACTGTAGAAACCCTAACAGAGCACTTCCCTCCTCAGCCGCCAGCAACTCCATCTAGATAATATATAACTATAAATATATATGTATATATAAATATATAAAGATATATATATATATATATATTTCAAGGGAATATGTTCTAAAATGGATTGAAGAAATCACTTTACCTCGATATGATGCTTGGAGTGTTTCAAAATTTTTAATTAAAAATAATTTTACAATATATGGAATGCCTAGAGTAATCATTACCGAAGGAGGATCTAATTTTAGAAATACTACAATTGCAAGATTAGTCAAAAAATATAATAACGCATAAAATTGCAACTCCTTATCATCCTCAAACAAGTACTTTAGCAGAAGTATCTAATCATGAAATTAAGTGAATTTTGGAAAAAAAGCATCAACCCTAGTAAAATGGATTGATCTATTAGATTAGATACTACATTATGAGCATATAAGACAACTTATAAGTCACCTATAAGCATATCCCCTTACAGATTAATTTTTGGGAAGACTTGTCACTTTCCAGTAGAATTGGATCATAAAGCTTATTAGGCTATTAAGAAATTCAATTTCAATTTGAATGATTATGGTGAGAAAAGATTATTGCAATTGAATGAGCTTAAAGAAATTAAAAATGAATCTTAAGATAATGTTAGAATTTTAAAGGAAAGAATAAAAGAATGACATGATTGGAAGATAATAAAAAAAATTTGAACTTGGACAGGAAGTTTTATTATACAATACAAGATTGAAATTATTTCTTAGAAAACTAAATTCTAGGTGGAAATGACCATTCAAAGTTGAAAACGTCTATCCCTATGGAACTGTTAATATTGAAGATCCTAATACTGGAAGATATTTAAAGTAAATGAGCATAAATTGAAACCATATTTTGATGGTCAAAGGCCAGTTTTTAAAGAAACTATAATGTTGGGTCACCCAAAATAAAGGCTGGGAATGTCAGGTTGACGACATTAAACCAAGCGTTTTGTGGGAGGCAATCCATACTTATCGCTTCTTGAGTTTTTTGTTCGGAATATTTTACATATATTTATATTAGTGTTTTCATAGAGTAAGTGTATTTAAGAAAATAATTAAAAAAACATCTCTATTTACGTAATTTTATGAAAAAATTGAGAAATTTTTTGATCGAAATTAAAAATATGAATTTTTGGAGTTAGCACATGATGTGTCGAATTCCAGAAAGCTGGTGCATGATGGGCCATAATCGGCGCTTGATGCGCCGCAGTGTAGAAAATGACTTAAAATGTTTCAAAAGGCAATTTTTGGTGGGTTCTTCTCCTTATACCTCCCAAAAGCTGATTCCAAAGTCCATTTTAGGATGGAAAACGAGAGAGGATTGATTAGATTTTATTTCCAATGGCATCCCACTCTAAAAATTCTACTAGATTTGGGATATTCAACCAGAGAAAGTTTGTCAATTTTGATATGCAAAATTTGCATGATCATGATCGTGTTCTAGTGAGGAAGAGGTTAATCAAAGGAAGAGGGTTTGTGAATTGAGGATTCAATACACTGAAAAACTGAAGTTGAAGAGATTATTATGCAAAGATGTTGGGAAGTACATTGTTACAGTACTGTTGTGGTATTCGTCCCTATGGTGAAAGAGTTTTATGTAAATCTAAATGGAATCAACCAAGAGATTGTTTATGTCCGAGGCAGGTTTGTGCAATTCACTGCATTAAGAATGAAAAAGATGTTTATGATTGAAAATGTGTTTATCTACTGTATTAGAATGAGAGATGAAAATGATATGAATGTGTGATGGATCAGGAATCCTAAAATTCATCACCTATTCAGCCTTACTTCAGTTCTAATGCACTTTTGAATGGGGTCAAGAAGATAGAAAAAGAGGTACAGATTTTTATGCATGCAATTGGAAATATTTTTGAAATGTTGGATCACATGGATTGGAGCCTTAGAGAGCATTTTGAGCATACTAGTTGTATTGAAGTTAGCCCGGTACGAATGTTCAAGAAATATGCCTGGATTGGGGAGGAATCGACCAATGTGTTTCCTTATTGACCCTTTTACAACTATTTTGTACACTACCAATCTATGGGAAATATCTAGGAGGACGAGAGTGAAGAAGATGTTTGAACTTAATCTATGCACTTAATATTTTATTTAGTACTACTTGCTTTAGTTGTTTGTTGTGTTGGATTGCATTTACTTTTATTGCTAAACTATATTGATATTTGTGTTTAGAATTTTACTGTTTAGATTTCAATGTTAGAATGTTTTAGTTTCGTTTAAACACTAAAATAGATGTTTGTTTGCTTCATAAATGTTAGTTTGTAATAGTACAGATTTTATATATATGTTTGAGTTTTGTGTTGTTTGTGAAAGATGGATGTTAGAGTAATGCTTAATTATGCTTATAAGGGTTCATTTGAGTTAATTAAAGGTAGAAATATAGCGGTATGTAGCAGATTTCACAAAAAATGAAATCTGGAAAAAATAAGGCATTGGTGCAAGATGTGCCAGATTGGTGCATGATGCGTCGATTTACAGTGATTTGGCTTAGATGCACCTGATTTAGTGCATGATTTGATAGATTTGGCGCATGATGCGCCAAGTTCTCAAAAAAGCCAGATTGCTTAAAAAACCACAAAATCACACAGTAAAACTCCATTTCTACTGCTTGGGTCATCTCCTATCCCCTTGACCTAGGGCTTCACATTAAGCGCGATAGAGAAGATTTTGGATGCTAAAAATCATAGATTTCATCTTCTCTTGGTAAGAGCATCACTTTAATTTAGAAATTCTTAATTTACACCATGGATTTTTCTTACATTATGGAAAACCAAAAAATTGGATTTTTGATGAAAAAACTTGAAGAAAACTCGTGGTGAAAAGTTTCATACCAAATAATCTTACTTGGGGAGTTAGGTTTTTGATTTTATAATTTATTTAGAATTTATTTGGATTTTGGTAGAATTTTAAATGGCTGAACGAGTGAAGAGAAGAAGGACATATGATTTTAATGTGCAAATATTTATTAATTTGAAGGCCCAACACAGTTATAACACTCAAATCGAATCGAGAAGATTGATCCTAGAACTTGCATTTGCTTACTCGAGTGGCGAGATCGAGAGGTTGATTCCTACCAAAAATTAGGAATGATTTTGCTACTTCCCTGCAGTAGTGATTGTGCCAATGATTTGGGAGTTTTATGCCAACTTTAAATTTACCAATGACGATCACATTCTCGTGAGAGGTATGCAAGTTGAACTTTCTGCCGAAAGGATCACTGCTTTTTATCAGCTGAGGTATGTATTTTTTGATGAATATGATGCATTCCTAATGACTTATTCATCACTGGATGAAGTGATTGCCTTCCTGACTGATGAAAGAGGAGAATGGAGGATTAAAAAAAATAAGATAGTTAACTTCTCCGCTTCCATGTTGCCTAATCAGTCAACAATATGTCACCACTTCATTTTTACTAGATTACTACCAACAAATCATCTGACCAATGTAACAATGTATAGAGTTGTATTGAACTATTGTATTCAGAACATGAAAGCAATAGATGTTGGTGCTCTTATAGTTCATCATGCACGGAGCATAGCTAAGAGCTCTACAGCAAGTGGTTTGGGTTGCACTGTCCTGATTTTCACTCTTTGTGAGCAATTAGAAGTAGAATCCCATAGAAATGAAGAAAGATTACAGTCACAAAATCCTATTGGGAAGCGTATGATTTAGAGAGTTGAATCATTTTTTGAATCTAGGTGTGGAAGAAGTGATAAACCCTCTACATCAGCTACAAGGGCATCTTATTCTTACCCTGCATCATTAGAAAATATTATGGACCAACTCATGATTCAACAATTCGACATAGTAAATATTCAGAATCAGATATGAGAGATTGGAGCAAGAAATGCTTATAACAATGATTATCAGCAATGGAAAGTTCAGCATGATATAGCTTTTGAGGATGTTATGGCTAGGTATCTTAGGGGTGAATACATTGTAAAATTTCCTACTTACCCCAGCTTTACTCCATATGCTCCTATTCATGATAAATAAGGAGAAGAAGGGAAGAAGATTCTAATGACGAGGAAGGCGATGAAGATTGGTATTTTCTGGAGTTAGTTTATTTGCTTTGTCTACTAATTTTTTTGTTTGTATGTTGTTTAGATGTTATTTGGTTAGTACTTGAAACTATAGTAATACAAACTTTTATGTTATGTTGTGGACTTAAAATTGTAATAGTAACCGTAGATTTTTACTTTTTCTGTAGTTTTAATATTTTTAATTTTTGTTTATGTTCTTAAATCTCAACAATTTCTTTAGAATATATTATGTCCCATTTAATGTTTTAAAGTCTGTATGTATTTTTAAAGTTAGTACCTGCAGTATACCGGAGCCCAAATTTATAATCAGAAATTCTCTACAGGTTATCTTTTACTTTCATACATTTACTGTTTTCTTTCACCAACTAAATTTTGTCTTAGAACATTTTTTAATACCTAAAAACTTAAGTTTGGGAGGAAGAAAATTTTCTTTTAAAAATAAGTAAACTAAATTTTATTTGTCCTTAAGTAATAATGTTTTTAAATTTAGTTTAACATGACCCAGGATATTAAGATTAAAATTTAAATGGCTATACATAAATTTATGAATATTATGGTAAATTTAGGTATATGTTTTTAATAACGAAGGTAAATTATAATGTTAAAGATAATTGATATGATAAGATAAGACTAATTTTTCCTATTTAACGTAAAGGAAATTGTATTTTTGAAGTATTATGAAATTTAGAGATTCAAGAAAAAGGAAAACAATGAGACTTTATGAAAATCATAAACTAATATGAATTTATAAATTTTAGAAAGGTAAGGAGTTTTAACTTTGAGAAGAGGATAGTGAATGTCAAAACAATTAAAGGCTATCTAGATATAGTAATCCCAACTTGAAAAAGGAAATAGAAAAGAAAGGATTGAAAAAATTCTGAAAGGAAAAAAAAGAAAAGAAATGAAAAATAAGTTAGGAGAAGCTTGAGGAAATGCCTAATTAAAAATTGGTTTCACTTGAATCAACTTAAGGAAAAAAGATTTATTAGATTTTCTAAACTTATATTGGATTATTAATAGGATTATTATTAATGTTTTCTTGAAGTTCTTTTCATATGAATGATCCAAACATTCTTGATATGACAAATTGCAATTCTTCTTGAAACAAATAGAGATTCAGAAATCTTAAAATTAACTACTAAGTACTCTTATACATAGAATTTGAATCTAAGTCATTAAAACTTTTATTACAAAAACTATTTTATTTACTGAACTAAAGTATAGAAGTTATAAGTTAGCCTCTATCCTAAGTCATATGCTTTTATGTAGTAAAAGTTTCACTTGAATACAAGTAACATTTAAGATTAGGGGATTTAGATAAACCAAAGTAATATGTTGTTTTAAGTACATTTTTTATGCTTATTTTTGGTGATATTGCACTTTAAAAAATGTTATTTTCATGTTCTTGTTGTAGGTATATCAATTGTAGGCTTTTGGAGCAAAATTAGCAAAAAGAATGAAATTTGGAGCCAAAACAGCAAAGTTTCAAATTATGGTGCATAATGTGCTCAAATTGGCGCCAGAAGCACCGAACTAGTGCCAAAGGTGTCTGATCGGCAACAGATGCGCCAAACCTAAAATTGCATGATCTTCAGCAAACTGGTGCATGATGCACCAGATGAGCCATCTGACAGAGAGTTGGCGCATGATGTGTCAGATTTTGCGTCAGATGCGCCAGGGACAACTTTTTGCTGATTACGACAGTTTAAGATGAATTTTGCACAAATTTTCAAAGGGACACTTTTTCTAAACACCCCTTAGAGTAATTCAATGCATCTAGACACTTTGGAAGGTTCTTTTATGAAGGGAAATGTCTCTTGGATCAATGAACATGTCTTTTGAATTCAAAAGAGTTGACTTTTGGACAAAATTTTGGAGGGACTTTTAAATTCTTTTTGGAGTGAGGTAGCCTTTAATAAATGAGAAGGAAGTCTAAAGCATGAAAAGGAGAGGAGTTTTTGGCATTAGGTGTGGCGTGAAGGAGATTTATAGAGAGAGAAAGAAAGTCAATGGCTTAGAAATTTTCTTCAAAGATTGTAAGAGCAGAGGGAAGGAGAGATATTTCATCTTCATTACACTTTTAAGAGAGAATTGAGAGTGCTTGTACAGAGAGAAATGATTGGAGAGAACTTCTAAGAGTTTGCTTGAGAAGGATTGTGAGATAAGTTGTGTCTTTTATTTATTTTATTTTGTAAACTTACTTTGATATATGAAATTCATGTTTTGTTGTATCCTTCTCATGAATTCTGTGTAGTCTTCTTTATCCTTCTCTCTACTTTAAGATATGTTGAAGAATTGATTTTTTTATATGTTCTTAAATGTTAAAAATTTGTGATGATTCGAACTATGATTTTTATTTACTTTTTGATCTGGCCAATTAAAATGTTAAAATGTGTTGAGAAACATATATTCTGAAGGGGCCATACTTTCTACAACATGGGGAGAATTGTATTTGGTTTCATGGGAGAGTATTTCTTCCATGGAATTGAGCGCAAATAAATAGGGAAATATATTTTATTGGATGAAGAATTGGAGATTTTAAGGTGACAAACTAAAATCCCCAATTTGGTCCAGTTGATTTAAAACTAATGCGAGATTGTTAGCCCTTAGAGGTGGGTTTAAGGAGAGCTCTAGAGTGGCAGCCAGTATCCTCCCAGACTATCCATGTAATTAGGGACCAAACTCTGGATTAGTCAATGTTCTTTATGCACTCAGATGAGGGTAAAGAATAAGTTGCTCCTATTTAGCACAAAATATAATGTATGTATATATATATATATATATATATATATATATATATATATATATATATAATATGTTATATATATATATATATATATATATGTGTATAATTGTTCTTTAATATTTGCAATTACTTTACGAATAATAAATTATATAATTAAAACAGCTGACTCCTAATCCTTTTTTTAATTTGCAGTCGCTTTGTTTTTGTCGTAGCATTAGGAATAGTATTGTTGAAGAAGAGAAGACACTAAAAA